>JAATLQ010036097.1:17098-35062 GCA_013421005.1 Heliconius erato x Heliconius himera | reverse complement strand
CAAAGCAATTGGTGAAATTTTCAAGTAAATCGGTTCAGTAGTTTCAGAGAAAAATGCGGACAACAATATGTCGACAGACAGACAGACAGACAGACAGACAGACAGACAGACAAGAAATTCAAAAAAAATCTTTTTGCTTTCTATTAGTCTTTTTAAGTGTCCCTCTATCCATTTCAGTCAAAATTACTAAATGTACAGACAAAATATTTTTACTGTCTTATTATATATAGAGATTATAATATAATTTACAATTAAGTCGGCAGAAAATGGAGAAAAGAGTCTTAGCACTACGTTCTCTACGTGACGCTAAAAAAACTTGAAAATATTTCATTTAAGTTCAACAACTTACATAAATTGATAGATATTGATTGATAAATTTTGATTTTAAACGAATGTAGGGCACCTTATTTACTATAGAAAAACATAGCTAGCACGATGTGAATTTTTCATACTTGTTGTCCTAAAATTATAAATAGAATTTTAATAAAATGATGTAGATATTTTAACATAAAAAATTAAAACAAACACTTACTACAGTGTATTAAATTAGAAATACTTTTATTATAAAAATGTGTTTGTGTAAATTCAATTTTGTTGTTACGAAATGAATTTGTAAATTCGAAATATAGGGAATATTTCGATATAAAAGACAATCTTGTTTCGATATCTACATTATTAAAAATTTACGCTACCCAAAGATAATTACTAAGAATTATCGTTTGGCAAGAGAGAATACTATTTTTTAAATATTATTTAACATTTTTTAAAGTGTTATTCCACACTTAGAAAAGAATAATACTTATTAAGAAAATATATAAAAATTTTAACTTAGCGGGATTTGAACACGCGCTTCTTTGGAAACCGTCCAAGCGCTCTAACCAACTAACTACTAAGCCATACGTTCTCATCGAGCTACGTCCAAATTCTTATACGTTAAATACTTAACTACATTCTTTATATCCATTTGCTAAGTAAATATAAACAAGACAGCACATACCACGTGAGTCCCAGTATCGAGCTTTATTAAGTATGCCCGACAAATCACGTGAGATGTAGGACAAGTACCTACTACCTACTGTAAACATTGTGACTGCAGCTGACGATCAGCTCCAGGAATACTAAGTCTAAATCAAACACAACGCTGATATATAATAGGTTATACCCGTATACCTTACGTTACGGATGTACGTGATTGTGCAGTATAAACTTTTCAAATACCATAAACAGGTGCTACTCAAATTTGTAAATTCTCAGAACATCGTTCTTAGCAAAGCAAGTACCTTTGCCTATAATTTCACAATTTGCCTAAGATTTCAACTATAAAAACGAAATATAGTAATATTTAAAAAAGAAACCAGTTGAGTACGAGTTGGACTCACTCACCGAGAGTTCCGTACCAATTTGTAGGTCAACGGGAAGTACTTATAAAAGTTGACAAACTTAAGTTGGTGGACAAATGACAGGCATTTTGTATGAAATTAACTACAAATATAAGTTTGTAGTTCACGGGAACTCTGTAGGTTTTGATTCTCTTGCTACTTTCAAGGTTTGAATTTCGGCATATTGGCTGTAACTCTTGATTGCGTTGGCGTAGAAGTTTGATTTATTTTAATTTATTGTATTTTATATAATTTTCAGCTTGAGCCCTAATCGTTCCTAAAAAAAGGGTCTTGACAGACGAAATGTTGGCTTATAATTGTTAGAAGATTTGAATCTTATGTAGATGTTTGACACTTATTTAGTGTATGTACCTATATAGTACATCATTTTGTAAGTTATATTTAAGTTACGATATTCGATAAAGTAGAGTCTAAACGACCGCAACAAGCGAAACCATAAAACGTTTACGTCTTATTCACCATTAATTGAAGTGGGTCACCGTGCTAAAACCAACATGTACTTACATAAAGTCTGTTGTATGCAGAACATCGTTTTTTTTTTCAAATTCTTATACATTTTTGTACTTCTCTACTACTTTAAAAACTAAACTAAACTAGCTTCACGCTTTATTCCTAGCGGGTAGTCAGAGAGAACGGTGCGCCAAACGCTACGGTCTCTACATACCTCTTTCGCCTCGTCCACTGTCATCAACCTCTTCATACATGCCCTCCGGGGCGTCCTCATACTATTTACGTAACCTTCCAGTATCTTTGATACTGTGTTTTCGAAGGTCAACCGAGGTGTCCCCCTTTTCCATCATAAATCTTTTTTGCCATTCTTTGTTCTTCTCTACTACTTTAAAATCAGCATAAAATTTTATTTACCTAAATTGAATCCATTTCACGAACTCGATATTCCGCACTTTTCACTAACAATATAATAACATATTTTAACAGCTTATTTTTGGACAACCGATATGATATACGTTTAATAGAAATCCTCAAAATTTTCAATTAATCTCATCGCAATTGAAAAACTTAAAACATAATTTCAACTTTTTCTTTTTTTGCTCTATAGTTCTAACACTTTATTATATCGTATAACGGTAATTTACACAAACTCTAAACTCTATCTTTACTCGGCGGAAATTGGGGAACGGTGTGTCTTAACACTGGATTCCCTCTGCCTCCCTGTGTGCGAGATACAGCGTGAAGCTGATTTGATTTTATTCATTTGATTTATTCTAAACTCAATCAAATCAAATTATTTTAAATTAAATTGTTTGTTCAGGTGTGACAGCAATTTACTGCCAAAATTGCAATGCAATAAAATCTTGCGTTAACTTTAGAACGTCCGAAAATTATTGCAAGATTTTAATCTAATATTTAATTTTCTACTTAATTAATTTAAATTGCATATTGTTTTGTATACGAAATTTATGCTCGTTTCTCATAAATCATTTTTAAATTGAGGGTCGTAAAAAAAATATTTTTCTTCTTTTGTCAGCTTCACGTTATACCCCACACACGTAGGGTAGGCAGAAACTTAGTGTTAAGATGTTAAGACAAATTTTTCGCTGAATTCTGGAGGCATTGTTGAATAACGGATTTCAACGCCGCGCTTTGCCTCGACACCAGAGCGAAGAATTAGCTTCACGGTGTATCCCGCACACAGCAGGGTAGGCAGAGGGAACCTGGTGTTAAGACACTCCGTTCCCCACTTTCTGCCGAATTCTGGAGGCATTGCGTGTTGAGTGGCAGAACTCAACGCCGCGCTTAACCTCAACACCAGAGCGAAGAAATAGAAATATAAATTTAAGTAAATGTTTCATCTCCTCCAGTGGGGATCGAACCCACAACCAGTCGGTTTTGCAGCGAAAAATGCGAAGAAATGAAAATATAAATTAAAATAAATATTTTATTTCCTCGAGTGGGGATCGAACCCACGTTTACAGTCACACACTTGTGCTCCTGCGCCACAACTGGCCCTTTTCACGAAAAAAAAACCTAATATTCAACATAATAATTGCAAACAGCATTAGCGATAACTAAACATTAAATAGGGCAAGTGAGAAGTAATGTCACATATAATATATACATACATATGTTTATATGAATAACTTTTGTAGAAAATCTTATCTGTCGGGTTAACGTTTCATACGCCATTAAGAAAATGAACTAGTACGAAATGGTGTTTAAAATATCTTCAGATTCTTATTTCTCAACTTTAAAGAGTGCAGCGCGTAAATACTATCATTAAGTGTATTAATGTCATAAGATAAGGTTGGATATCTAAGACGAATAGCGGGATTATGAACTAAGAAAATAACAATATAACACAGCTCATACAGCAGTTAGAATATTATTTTCAATAAACTTTATCGTTTAGTATTAGTAGTAGTATTAGGGACGTGAGGCCGGTCGTGGCGCAGCGGCACAAAGTGTGACTGTAAAAGCGACTGGTTGTGGGTTCGATCCCCACTCGAGGAGATGAAATATTTACTTAAATTTATATTTCCATTTCTTCGCTCTGGTGTCGAGGCAAAGCGCGGCGTTGAGTTCTGCCACTCAACACGCAATGCCTCCAGAATTCGGCAGAAAGTGGGGAACGGAGTGTCTTAACACTAGGTTCCCTCTGCCTACCCTGCTGTGTGCGGGATACAGTGTGAAGCTGATTAGGGACGTGAAGTGGAAAATGAGGCTACAATGAAAAAAAATGTCAAGTTGCTTTTTAGGGTACCGTGCACAAAAAGAAAAAAAAAGTATTTTTTATAGGATCACTTTGTCTCTTGACTTTGTGACTTGACTCTTGAGATCTCTCTGTCCAGACAATGGTTTTGACAGACAGACTCAAGAGTCAAGATCGCGTGGAGATATCAATCTGAAATTAATAACAAATACTCAGACGGTCCCTGTAGAGCACTGACAACTACATATATATCTAGGCTATATCGACATATCTCGAGGTATTGTTAAATATAATATAACCACATAATAATAGTATCTTTAATATAGGCTTTCCTATAAAAAACAACCTAAGACGTTTTCAAAGAGGATCAATCGCATGAAGGAATTTAGTGGAAAGGTCAAATCCAAACACCTCGATTAAATTACTAATTAGACATACATTTTACATTATGGAAAAACAAGTTTTCTCTTGCTTAACATTAGCATGTATCATCATA
Organism: Heliconius erato x Heliconius himera; assembly: GCA_013421005.1. Classification (NCBI taxonomy): domain Eukaryota; kingdom Metazoa; phylum Arthropoda; class Insecta; order Lepidoptera; family Nymphalidae; genus Heliconius; species Heliconius erato x Heliconius himera. The sequence continues at coordinate 30,498 of JAATLQ010036097.1, read as the reverse complement.
TAAATGAATCTTTTAGCATTAAAGTCGTCAACAGGATTATTGTTCGCGATTCAAATTCCAGCTGCAAGGTTTTGTGATTTTGCATACTGCCACACATGTAACAAGGAGAATATATTTGATAAATGAACAAATATACTCAGTTAGATTTGTGGGTTGTGGGTTCGATTCTTATTTCTCCACCACAATATGGTCGATGGTGCAGCGTCAAGTTAAGTTACTGCACAGTTCTAATATGAAACTGTACAATAAAGGAGCAACGTACATCATCTTTTAATTTGTGAAATCACTTTATTAGCTTTAAAAATATTTCACAAAAAATATAAAAACTAGATTTCTTAGAGTGCGTTGTAATAACTATTGGTATTACATAAAAAAATATACATTTTATATATTCTCACTTATATAAATAGAAAAGCTCACGAGATAATGTATAATTATTATAGCTACCTATACTAATCTAATAAAGCTGAAGAATTTGTTTGTAAGCGCAAAGATCTCTGGAACTACTGGTCGGCTTTACTTTTATTTGTTTTGTATCAAGTTACGTTCCTCAGGAGTGCTATAGGTTATATAACATTGCGGCTTAATTCTTAGTTAGCCTCAAATAATTAAAAAACAATAATTAGGAACGCCATCGTAATACTTAAGGCGCGTGTGCTGCAGAAATAGTTAAATATATGTAAGCACATTGTACTACAAATACATTCAGTTTCATTATTAGACATTTTGTGACAAAAAATAATTAAAAATAGCAATTGTGATATTTCATTCAATTCAAAATTCAATTTGGAAGATAAACTTTGGCTTTTATAGGATTTAAATTGGACGCATACTTTTCGAGAAAATGTTAAATTTAAATTTTTCATGATTGAATGTATCAATCTGTTGGCAAATGCAGCTTAATAATCAAAGTATTACAGATCTTATGCGGCTACTAACGGTTACTCAAACTTTTAGTAGCGATATAATGATGAAATTTGGTACAAGCGTGCATGTAGTGCGGGGGAGTGTGATAAGATCTGATAATATTTGTATTTCAGATTCTGTTACCTTCAGAACCCTTGGTGAGGGTGATATAAATGGCAGCTTTTATCTGGTGGCAACATGGTTCGTGCTTTTAACGGTTCGGTTATGCCGCTTCTAGCCTATACTTTGTATATATATTATGCATTGTAAGATGGATACAGACTGATTAAGAGTCTGTATATCGCCAAATACGTAAATTGCACGTAAATGCAGCATCCGTGTTCGTCTGTAATGAGACTGTATATTCTGCGTAAGTGTGGAAGTCGGGAGTTTTTGAATGTCAAGAACCTTCATAACCACGAGGTATTCAATCTTTGAGAATATTTTCCCAAGATTGACGTGGATATGCACAAAGATGTGGTAATAATTGACTCCTCCCTCCTTGGGCAAAGAGAGTGAGTTCTTAGCGTAGGTCTGTAGTACATACTACTTCTGACCATATGGCTGTGCGGAAGAGCAAGGAGTTGCATGGTAGATTCCATAGCGCCTTAGTGGGCCCGAAAGTTGATACTGGTTCCTCCTTATCTTGGTTACATTTCGGGGATATTTTCGGGGGAACTAAAGGTTTTGGCTGTGCAATTATGGACGAACATATTAGGATACGGAACTACTAAAGATATATTATTAAAGATGGCACTATCGACATCGGGCGAGTCATCGGTCTGAGAAGCCGCCCAGATAGTGTATCTGGTTGTTCTCATCTTGCTTATGGTGAATATGCGTAGACACAATAAAGTAGCCAAGATGGTACCAGCAACTTCAATATGGTCTTGTGGAATTGGAGGTATTACAGATACAATCCCATGTCTGGCTTTGACCCTTTTCCCACCCTCGAAAGAGTGCTTTTTTATATTTTTAAATATAATTTTTATTTATTTTTAAATATATATTTTTTTAACAATTTATATTTAAAAAACGCCTTACCTTTTATAAAATAAAAGGATATATAGTTTAAAGTATTATAGGTGGTATACGAGCGAAGCCGTGAGTAGGCCGCTAGTGATATAATAAATTGGAATAACACACGTAGGTAGGTACAAGTATATTAGATGACCTATTTGACTTACTTGACTTTACTTTTTTGTTCTAAAACATATTTTTAAAATAACCATAATATAAAAACTACTGAACAAATCTAAGTAAAGTTTAACGTTACATTATTTATATGAACAAAGATTTTTTAGTTTTAAAAAATCTTAATAGCAATGACGATATTGTAATGCCTACATGTTAAATCATTTCATATCACCACAAGTGCATATAAACATAATATATTAGAACACGAAAGAAATTCAGATTATTAAAAAACAAAAAATATTGAGACCGTCGTGGCCCAAGGGCACAAGAGTGTGGCTGTAACGCGGCGATTGTGGGTTCGATCCCCACTCGAGGAAATGAAATATTTATTTAAATTTATATTTCCATTTCTTCGCTCTGGTGACGAGGCAAAAATGCGGCGTTGAGTTTCCACTACTCAACACACAATGCCTCCAAAATTCGGCGGAAAGTGGGGAACGGAGTGTCTTAGCACTAGGTTCCCTCTGTCTACCCTGCTGTGTGCGGGATACAGCGTGAAGCTGATTTATTTATTTATGTTTAAATAAACAAGAAAAGCAACTTTCTATTTATATAATAAATACTAGTATAAAACAATTTTATAATACTTACGCATTAGTATGTAGCTATATGTACCTAGTTACTAATATATTTTTCGGTGAATACTAAATATAAGGCAATCTTCTTGATAATAACTGCATTGTAACTACGCTTAGCAATTTGTGCACGTCAAAGGAGGAGGAGATCTTAGATAATATATTGTATGGTGGTCCATGCGAATCTATTCAGCAGCTATTCAAGGGTAACGGGATAGGGGTTTACAAAATAGGTTGTTTAGATCAGTGTTTGTGTTTGTGTGTGTGTCTGGTATTTTTTTTATAATGAACTAGGGAGTAAAATTTCTAAATTATTTTGTAGAAAAAATATTTATATAGGAATTTAATCTTATACGGATTTGGAATCAGTTCACAATATTTACTTTAATCTGTAATATTTTCAAATCGAATTTACAACACTTATAATATTATAAAAATATAAATAAAGCTTACAAAAAAATCTGTTGAGGTCGTCGTGGCGCAGTGGCACAAGCGTGTGACTTTAAACGCAACGGTTGTGGTTTTGATTCTGACTTAGAGAAATGTATTATTATTTATAGATATTTTTATTTCATCGCTCTAGTAACAGGACGAAGCACGGCTTTGAATTCCGCCACTCAACACGCACATTCCCTCTGCCTCCCTGCTATATGCAAAAAACAGCGGGAACCTGAAAAAAAAATCAAAAACGGCTTAATTTAAACCTGCGGGGTTCCGTGATTTGAAAGTCCTTTTAGCACTAAGCTTCATCGCAACAAATATTTATATAGACATACAACATTTTAAACTTATAATATTTGTTTATCTAACCACTATTTGTAAATACTTAAATAAAGAGTCATTTAACGGTCGATAACCTTTAGAGTTTATCATGTAGAGAAACCCTTCTTTTATTAATTTCTTATCAAAATAACCAAATACATAATATTTTCTTAAGGAAGCTGGAAACTTATAGTTAATAATAAAACTGATTGTTTTGCTATAATTATGTTGCTACAGCTGAACTAAAAATGGTAAATATAAGTTTTATTTCAAAAATATCTAAAACTTGATAAAAGTTACATAACGAACAACTACATAGTATAAAAGAAGAACAAGAAGAACATTTAAAATTAAGATTAATCAATCATCAGAGAAAATGGAAATGTAGTTATTTTCTATAAAAAAATATTTTCTATTTGAGGCCAGTCGTGGCGCAAGGGCACAAAGTGTGACTGTAAAACTGACTGGTTGGGTTCGACACCCACTCGAGAAGATGAAATATTTATTTAAATTAATATTTCCCTTTCTTCGTTCTGGTGTCGAGACAAAGCGCGGCGTTGAGTTCTGCCACTCAACACCCAATGCCTCCAAAATTCGGCAGAAAGTGGGGAACGGAGTGCCTAACACTAGGTTTCCTGTCGGATACAGCACGAAGCTGATTAATTTATTTATTTTATTTACTTTTTCTATCTTAAAAAACGAACACCTACTCAACATTATGAGATTATGAAACGTCAATCAGATATCAACGACCCCATAAACGCTAATAATAATAGTCTGAGAATGTTTTTATAAGTTGCTTAGAGAGTAATACATACATTTATATTCTTTTTTGTTTTGGAGGTTACTGAACCTTTTATTTTTTTTACTATTAACATCTATCGATATTGTATTAATTTAACTACAAGGTGTAAATCAAATACACACTTACCTACAGGCTGCCTTTTACAAAAAAATATATTTTAGATTTAATTATCAAATTTTAATTATCGGAATATTGCTAATAGACCGTGTATAACAGTAAAAAACCAATAATAACTTGCGTATATCGTACTACAAAGGTAATGGAAGTTTCATATATTAGCTACAACAAAAATTATTTAATTATCGAAATACGCATATATCGTGGGAAACCTAATTTGACCCTTTTCAATATAAATATACACTTACGATATTTTTTATTATAAATTAAATAACTGATTTATAAATAAAGAATTAAAAGTAACCCTAAGGTTTTAAAGTGCATGTACATAACAGTTATTTTAAAAGTAGCTTTAAGATTGAAAAGTACCATAATGTATAAATCAATTATTTTAACAGTAGCTTTACAATGGAAACGCAATAAACCTATTTTAAAAGTTCTTATATCTATTACATCACGTTTTAATCCTTTAAAACGTGATAAAATTCATGTATAAATCAGTTATTTTAAAAGTAGCTATAAGATTAAACAACACCCATATCCGCCTTTAAATTTATGTGTATGCTAATATTTTTTTTTGTTCTAATAGGATATTCAATAAGATTGGTTTTTTATAAATATAGCAAGACAGTAGCAGGATATAATAATGTGATTATTTTTGAGGAAATATTATTTGAACAATACAAGTACATGATTGTGATCTTACCGTATAAATAGGTATTGCTCCATACATACCTACATTCCCACGAAGATGAAAATGAATTTGTAATTAGTTAAAAAAGACTTAAAAATGAAAAATTTAAAAACGATTAATAAATAAATAAATCAGCTTCACGCTGTATCCCGCACACAGCAGTGTAGGCAGAGGGAACCTAGTGAAAGACACTCAGTTCATTGCATTGCGTGTTAAGTGGTAGAACTCAACGCCGCGCTTTGCCTCGACACCAGAGCGAAGAAATCGAAATATAAATTTAAGTAAATATTTCATCTCCTCGAGTAGGGATCGAAGCCACAACCAGTCGATTTTACACTCACACTTTGTGCCTCTGCGCCACGACTGGTCTCTCAACGATTAATATAACTTACAAATTAGGTACTAACATTTGACTAATTGTACGTACGTGTGTACTCCTTCTTGATTCATTTTTATGTTGAATTTGTGACCATATTATATTTCTATGTAAAAAAGCCAATATAATACTTAATATAATATAAAAAAACATTTTGAAATAATTTAACGCAGCGTAGCGGACCGTTTCGTTCTATTTATAAGCTCAAATAAGACTATACGACGATTGTATCTCTACAGTTACCAATACTTGCACAACTCACTATCTTAATTATTTAAAACTTGTGAAAATTATAATAAATAATATATTATTATCTCATCCTGCAATGTACGGTATATATAGAATCCGACACAGAATTTTTATTGGCTCTATTGTGCTAGAAAGCCAGCTAGTATAGTTTCGCAACAACTGATTACATAGCTGTTGCATATTTAAATCAGTTTTTGAACCTTTAAATGTTTGTAATAAGCTGGTAAGTTTCATATTATTCAAAACTCACAATTGAATATCTTGTTCTACGGCTGTTTATTTTTTAATCAGGTATTTTATTTATATCATATTAAACGTCTCCATATAACATGTTCATATTTAGTTTTTTTTATTTTCTTAAATAGTATATTTATGAAAATGAAATAAAAAGAATCACGTACATGAACTTTGAGTTTTAAATGAATATTGCAAATGTCTTCACAGAATTCTTTTAAATATATATATATTTAAGTAAATATAATTACAACTACTTGTTACTGATAGTGTTCAGTGAGCAGACGATAATAAAATCACTTTCTTGTAACCTATAAAGAACGCACATGCAATGTTACATACATAAAGTGTGGCAGACTTGACTTACATCTGAATTGTTTTCACTTTCCTTTGTTCGAATTTAGAATTTTATTTGTAAAATATATTCTATTATAGATATAGTAGCGATATAACGGTCGGTGGTCGGTTTCCAGGAGGCGCGGGTTCGAGTCCCGCTACGTTTAAATTTTTATACGTTTTCTAAATAAGTATATTCTATTATATTTGTTACTTTAAAAATAAAATGTGCATAATGTGTTCAATTTTATACAGTAAAAATTAATTAAATTATCAAAATTTTCATATTTTTTATTTGTTTTCCTATCCTAAAAGTATTAGTCATTTGTGATTTCATTTAAATATATTTTTTACAGATAATGATACCAAATAAATGGAGTTGGCTTTTACTCGGACTTATCGTATCAATCGCCAATGCGACTGTCCCGGGCACGGCGAGCGCAAACGAAATAAATGAACCACCAAAAAAGAAAACATACAACGGTGGAGCCCTATACCCGAAGGCAACGGAAACAAGAGATTTGAGAATTCTAGATGGCATATGGAACTTTCGAAAATCGCCCACAGATCCTGAATACGGTTACAGACATGGCTGGTACGAACAGGATCTAGAGAAGGTGAGTTCCAATAAAACCAATAAGTAATGAAGAATAAAAATCAAATGTTTTATTTACATTCTGGATTCTCAAGTACGCACGAACGTACGAACTTTTTAACCTCGACCATCTCGATGTGAAGTCTTTATGTGAATGTTTGCCCATAGTTCACCAGGTTATTTACCCGGATCCTGTTTCGTCCATATTATTTTCCTTGTGTGAACTTCACTTTTTGTGTTACCGCGATTCATCTTGTTGACACGTTATATCTATTTATATGATTGCAAGTACATTAAAATGTCAAACGAATATTTTATGAACTAATTAAGTTTATTTTTTATAGACAAAGTACTCTGTATTCTAGATGTTTCAAATTTATATTTTTATCGCTCTCATCTTCCGAAATATTGTTGTTTAAATGTGTATTTAAGCTTCATTTTTATTTAAATAACAACGTAACACTAAAAACGTAAGAAGTTTAACTAATTAGTCAAATTCTATGCTTCATCATTTAAATTATAGGTACAAGGTACAAAGACGTCGTATATTAATATTCAAAATATAAACAAATTGCTAACTGTCACTACGTAACACGAAAAAATGGTTTGATGTTACAATACAAGGTTGCGAAGATTTTTGTTTAGTTTTATTTTTTAATACATATTTAAAGCATTGCAAACGTCCATAATTTTGCTTATAATGTGTTTATTGCAAAGTAGAACTGGTTCATATTTGATAAAATGTTACTATATTACTTAATTTCATGTAGTTATTGTAACTTAACTTAACTTAGCTTCACTCTTTATCCCTAGCGGGGTAGTCAGAGAGAACGGAGCGCCAAACGCTACGGTCTCTACATACCTCTTTCGCCTCGTCCACTGTCATCAACCTCTTCATACATGCCATCCGGGAGATCTTCATGCTTTTTACGTGACCTTCCTCCAGTATCTTTGATACTGTGTTTTCGAAAGTCAACCGAGGTCTCCCCCTACCTCTCTTACCGCAAACAGTTCTATATAATTTAATTATTGTAAATAAGGTAAAATGAAAAAAATCTAGATAGCTTATGAATTGATACTTAATTGATAAAACTGACAACATGAAAATAAGTAGCTACTTACATATATGCTTACAGATACTTAAAGATAATAATTACAATATAATACTTAAAGATAATATAATACTTAAACATTTTTTTTACTTATCTTAGCTTTACGCTTTATCCCGCACATAGCAGGGTAGGCAGAGGAAACCTGGGACCAAGTGTTAAGACATTCTGTTCCCCGTTAAGACACTGTCGTTCTTCGAATTCCGCCGAATTCTTGAGCTATTGCTTATAGAATGGCGGAACTCAACGTCGTTCTTTGCCTCGTTACCAAAACTAGAAAATTAAAATATGAAATATTTTATGTCACTGATTGGGAATCGAACCCACAACCATTGCGTTTGGAGTTGCATGCAAGCATGGGACTGCAAACTCCTGCGCAACGACGGCCTTCATATTTTTTTATAAATATTTATATTAGGATTATTCACAGCAGTATTCTTGGTTATGTCTCTTCTTTTACAGACGGGTCCAATTATCCCAATGCCAGTCCCAGCCTCGTATAACGATATCGGTGAAGACGCTTCCCTTAGAGACCACGTTGGCCTGGTTTGGTACGATCGGAGGTTCCATGTCCCGCCATGGTGGGTCAAATCGGAACAACGTATATGGCTGAGATTTAGCAGTGTACATTATGCAGCACAAGTTGTAAGTATTATAAAGATATATTAATTATTATTTTTTTTTACTTTCGTGATAATATTTTTTTTTTTACTTAAAATATTAAAGGTTAAATTTATTTTATTAATAAATTATAATTTGTAAATTTAAGTATAAAACATTACATACTTACATAATTTTTGTGTATTTTAATATAATATGTAGGTATTGTGTAGTATCTTTAAATGACCATTTAAAAAAATATATATCGCGTTCATTAATAGGAAAATTATTAAAATTATAATATATAAATATATAAACCAAAAAAGAACAACACTTTTTTTTTTATTTCTGTAATATTCTTGCCACTGACGACTGAGGTACCTACATAATAATAGACAAAACTTAAATATACATAAAAAAAAAAACTCTCACATTTTTAATTTAACTAAATAAGAATATCTTGCACTTAAGTATCTATGCCAATCATCTGTCGCTAGGCAATTGCTTGGATAATTGAACAATTTGTTAGGTCAGGCGAGACCGGTGTCGCGATAACCGCAGTCGCACTCGCAACTCTTAATCAAATGACCGATATTGGACGAAATTGTATAATAAATTTTCACTTTTTTAAAATTATTACCTTATTTATATAATATCTACCTGAATGTTAAATTGATATTACGTAACGTGACCAAAATTTTGACTGTACTAAAAGTGTTAAGAAAAGCAGTAAATACTTCAATAAAAATATTATAAATAATACAAGCGTCTATAGTATTATTAAAGAATAACATTAATTCTTAGAGAAGCCAATCGTGGCGGAGGGGCACAAAGTGAAACTGCAATCACGAGAAGTTATGGACTCGATTCCCCTTCGAGGAAACGAAATTTAATATTTTAATTTCTTAGCTCTAGTGTCGAGGCAGAGCGCGGCGTTCAGTTCCACCACGTAAAACGCAATTCTCCAGAATTTGGCGAAAAATGGGGAACAGAGTGTCTTAACACTATATTCCCTCTGTCTAAGTATACTGCGTATAAGTCATACTGCGTGATATTTTTTTTGTCTATTAAAATGTCAATCTTCCTTAAACCAATTTGTTCAGGATCGTTCAGGTATTTACACGATTAACCCCAACGTAATCGAATACAATTAAACTAGGTACGTCTAAGTGGTCTATACCACAATTGTTCTAGACACACTACGCACTGACCTATCTCAACTATAATCATTACTAACATCCTCCCAATACACTTTATTCAATTCAATTATTTTCTTGGATCCATCGATTTTTAACCTTGCGAATGTCACTAAATACATGGCAGTAATCAAAAATCATCATAATGACAACCAGTCGCCATATTATTAAAAATAAAAAATATATTGAGATAATAAAAAATATATGAGATTGAGGCCAGTCGTGGCGTAGCGGCACGAGGTGTGACTGTTAAACCGACCGGTTGTGGGTTCGATCCCCACTCGAGGAGATGAAATATTTACTTAAATTTATATTTCCATTTCTTCGCTCTGGTGTCGAGGTTAAACGCGACGTTGAGTTCTGCCACTCAACACGCAATGCCTCCAGAATTCGGCAGAAAGTGGGGAACGGAGTGTCTTAACACTAGGTTCCCTTTGCCTACCCTGCTGTGTGCGAGATGCAGCGTGAAGCTGATTTATTTATTTATTTTAACAAATATATATATCGACGGATTACATCAAGTGGGGTATCGTTGAATAGGTATTCAAAAATGATTGTTAGGTTCTTTTTATGATTTTTAATTTTAAGAAGCTGTTTAGGATATATAACAATTTAAAATTGTTAAGTTACAATCGTCACAAAAAAAATATATAAAAAAAACAAATAAACTTGACTGCATGAAACTAAAAAAAAACAAGTGCAATGGTTTATTACGACTAACCCTCGGGGCCCATTCTTTAACTATTTAAATCTTCATAAACAAAAACTTGCAAAATTTAAATGAGTAAGTAATGGTTGAAGAGCTCGACTGTTCTGATCCTAATGAATTTTTGCGCTTGTTTTTTTTTACAGTCGGATATTTGTTTTTGTTTTTATTTATTGGTTTATTTTAATTTTTGTGCGTAAGAAATTATAAATGCAAAATTTAACCACAGCTTGGTTGCCAGCAGTCCTGTTTTTCCACGTCTTTAGTAGTTCGAGGTCTATAAAAGAAAATTAAACACTATAGAAAATAGCATGTTTTACTTTGAACTAATTGCTTTTGCAACAGTTATAAAAACAAGAGAACAACAGGATACAAGCACCATTGTATATGTTAATAAAATTGAATTGTTTGTTTTTTTACATAGAAAAAAAATAAACCTAAAATCTACTAAAATAATAATTTTAATATACGGAACTATGCATTACTATAATGCCGTTATAAACCGTTTGTCTCACAATATGCCATTTCACATGCATAGAAACCAGTAACATGATAAGATGTAAGCCGTAGCGGCCGCAGTTTGTGGCAGATATTGGAGGAATGCGGTAATCGGCATGATATATCATATGAGCCAAGACATGAGGCATGAAACTGATGAAAGTTGACTAGTTAACTAGATTTATTGGCGCGTACGAATATACGAATATACACAGATAGGTACTTTATTTTTAATGTTTAAAATAAGACAACGTGGCGACTTTTGCTTATAGATTTTTTTTAATAATAAATAGAATTATGGATAAATATTCGACATTTCAATATTTTAAAAATTTACTTTTTATGATAATTCTTTTTATGACATTTCAATTTAATCTTACCTTTACTTTACGACATAGCATTAATCCCGGCTTTTGTTGCCATTTTCATTTTCAAAATTACTTAATATTTAAAGTAACGTTTACGTCATCACGTCGAAGTGGGTACGAGACGAGAGAGAGAGAGAGAGAGACGTGACAAGACGAGACGAGAGTTAGTTACGAGAATGTATTTGTATTTTTCTAGAATAGACGCAGTGGTAAGTACTTACCGCATCCTATCATATATATATGTCTCTAAATGCGCAAAAAATGAATAAACAGAAGGCTATTAGGTTCCTTTAGCCCATCTTCCATAATATATCGTTTTTTTTAAATATATATGGAAATAAGTGATGTTTTCATCACCTTAGTATTGATATAACTAACTTAAAGGCTACCGTCTCCTGTACTTAATACAGTAACGAAGCAATGAACTTTAAATGGATTATCTCTTACAAAATTATCAACACAGTAGGCATATCTTACCTAGCGGGAATTTCCGCTAAACTCTAATAGAAAAGTTTAATTTCTGGATATTCCCTGATAATGATAAGGAGACAGGAAAACACCGCACGTTGACTTTAAAAGATAACAGCTGAGTATTAAAATAACAACCGGTCAAGTACGAGTCGGACTCGCCCACCGATACAATTAAAAGCGTATGCTTAGAAAATGTGATTGCGTTGGCTTAGAAGCTTGATTTTTTTCTTTCTCTAAGAGATCGTATATCTGAGTATTTGTTATCATTTCCCGCTCGGTATCTCCTCATGCATTTGGAAAAATAGTGACAGACATACAGACAGACAGACAACAAAGTGATCTCATAAGCATTCCATTTTTTTTATTTGAGATACGTAAAAATATTCTGTTATTTAAAATATGTACGAATGTACTTGATGACATAGGTCAATCTAATGATTGGTTTTCTAAATTTTCTGAAAGTCTTATGTCAGTCAGTTCAAATTTATCGTAAAAATAACTAATCGCGTAATTTTGTTTTGAATAAAAAACTTCTAAAAGACTGAATTACGTATAAATTACTACGTAAAAATATTATTTTTTCGTATTAAATTAGATACCTAAGTATCTAATTTAATACGAAAAAACAAACAAAGCTTCGCTCGCGTATACTTATTTTAAAATTTCAGATAAAGGATAATATATTTGTTATTCTTTAGTAATAAAAATCCTATGTCCCTTCTTATACCTCTAAGAATATGTGTACTATGCTTCTTGATTATCGGTTAAGTAGTTTTGGCGTGAAAGCGTAACAAACAAACTTACATTCACATTTATAATAAGTATTAATATGATTTTGTAAGTGAAAAAATACAAATTTTTCTTATCTACAATTAATTAAGAAGTATTAAGCGTGACAGAAATTAAAAGAAGTTGTTTTTTTTTCTTAGTGGGTTAACGGTAAGCCAGCAACTCATCATGAGATAGGTCACTTGCCATTCGAGGTTGAGATCACTGACTTCATCAATACAACTAGAAGTAATCTACTCACCGTCGTCGTTGACAACGTGCTCCTGGGCGACACAATACCACAGGGCACTGTTAAAGATATTGTTATAAAGTAAGTCTCTTTTATTCTTAAACTGTTCTATTTAAATAGTTGTTTAATTAATTTCACAGGAAAGCGGAAAACGGAGTGACTACTGATATGTGCGGAATAAAGCGTGAATTTAAAAAAAATCGCCGAGACGGTTTAAGTCCTGCCCTAAGAAATACTTTAAATATTGGTACATAAAATACGTTACCAGTATAATTACATACATGATGTATGTAATTATACTGGATATTAAATTCTGTTAATAAAAGTTAATATATAATAGATATTAAATTAATGAGACCGGTCGTGGCGCAGCGGCACGAGGTGTAACTGCAAAACCGACTGGTTGTGGGTTCAATCCCCACTCGAGGAGATGAAATATTTACTTAAATTTATATTTCCATTTCTTCGCTCTGGTGTCGAGGTTAAGCGCGACGTTGAGTTCTGCCACTCAACACGCAATGCCTCCAGACTTCGGCAGAAAGTGGGGAACGGAGTGTCTTAACACTAGGTTCCCTCTGCCTACCCTAC
>JAATLQ010036097.1:0-16998 GCA_013421005.1 Heliconius erato x Heliconius himera | reverse complement strand
ATGTTCACAATTTATTATGTTTCAGCAATTCAAAAATACGTCAAGAACAATCGTACACATTCGACTTCTTCAACTACGCCGGGATACATCGATCCGTGTTTTTGTACTCTACACCTCAAACATATATTGACGATGTCATCGTGAACACTGACATACAGGGATTGACCGGTAAGTGATTAAAATAAATATATCAACTTTAAGGTGGAATATTTTATGTTCTTTTGCCCATAAAAATAGTACTAGATGCTTAGCGATTTGACCCGTGTAAATCCTGAACCATATGCTATCGAATCAAATCGAATTTATTTACTTACGTACATAATTTATTGGGTACAAAATTAATAATCTGTGATCTTGCAAGAACTGAAATAATATATTATTATGATCCACTATTAAAAATGTTCCAAAGGGAAAGAAAATTTAGTAATTTTAGTGTTATTTTTTTTAATGAGTAAGGATTGGGTGGTAATGTGACTCCCTATTTTGTTTTTGAGGTCCAGTACGAAAAGTAAAAGGAATAAAAATTTAAATAAAACATCAGTGGTTTAAATATTCATTATGATTTTCTATGAAATAAAAAAAATGCGACAGAAAATTAAACATATGTATATTCCGAATAAACGCAAATTTAACAATTTGAGATCAAGTAAAGATTATATGGCACCTGATGGGGGCGGCCAATTAAATATATTAAACTTAATAACAAATATCGTAGTTTTACTTCGCCTGGACAGTCAGTGTGAGTCTATAAGTTATAGATCTGACGCTAAATCCACACTTCTCTAAGCCTGTCGCTACAATAACTCATATCACAAAATAAACAGAATGTATCCGAGTCCTCGAGCGAGGACGGTTATTTTCATCATATTCAGACGAATTCTACGACTGTTTCATTATTGGAGTTACTGCTAAATATCACAATTCTTGGGACCGGCTAGAATTGCTGGTGACATCTTCTCTATAATCTCGACTGCTTCGATAGCCGCGTCTACATCCTTGTCCAGGTCCGCTTCCGCTTTCACAATTTTCTTCTGATAGCAAAGATTCGCTCAATCCATATAAAACATTGAATATAATGCATATTTACCTGAATAATCCTATGCTATCCTAAGCTATGACTTGATATTTACAAAATTATTGAAATAATTGCAGCAAGTTAAAAAAAATGTATCGATTTGAATAGTAAACAACTGATTTACTCTCACCCTACGTAAAAAAATATATTTAATAATTTTAACTTTTAGTATTCTTATTAAGTTATGGAAAATGGACATAATCACACTTACACTATAATAAAAATCATAAATTTATATATAGTTAATAGTTGGTTTTCCTCAAACTTTAGTTTTTTTATTTAGGTATCAATTATAACTGTAGAAGGATCAATACCAAGAATAACCGTATAAAATCGTACATATTTGATTTACGTATCTTTTCTTGATAAAAATTTCTTAACGTATGTATTTACTGAACAATTTATTGGTAATTGTGTTAAGTACTTTGAGTACATCTCATCACTTATAGATTATAAACTATAAAAGGCACTCGGTAAAAAATACTTCATAGCAGGTATCTTCTAGAGCACTCTCTAGATATATAGATAAAAAATATGTATTGTGTGATTGTAACTAGTAATTGTGCAATAAATCCTATAATTAATAAAGTATGTTGAATATTGTAAAGATAAAAGAACTATCCACTTATGTTTAAGTTTTATATATATATGTATACGTATTTCTTAACGACTACGAGGCCGGTCGTGGCGCAGGGGCACAAAATGTGACTGTAAAATCGACTGGTTGTTGGTTCGATCCCTACTCGAGGAAGTGAAATATTTATTTACATTTTCATTTCTTCGCTCTGATGTCGAAGCTAAGCGCGTCGTTGATTTCCGCCACTCAGCGTGCAATGCCTCCAGAATTCGGCGGAAAGTGGGGAACGGAGTGTCTTAACACTAGGTTACATCTGCCTACTCTGTTGTGTGCGGGATACAGCGTGAAGCTGATTTTGGATGTTAATTTACTATCTTAACATATTATATTAAAGCATGTGATGTATACAAAATTAATTAGTGATAATATCATCTATACAATTTGTGTTTATCTCAGTTTTCGAAAATAAAAAAATAACACGTTTTAAGTAAAAAAAATATTAATAATATCTAATTAAAGAATACAATTTGTCGCTATTGAACCCTATATTACAGTACAGTAGAAAGAAATACACATTGTGTAAGCTACCTGCGATTATGAAGTGTTTTTATAAACTAAAGCAATGCTTGCTAAAGAACATAACGTAATTATAATTTACCTTTGCCCAATAAAGTCGTGTGCATTCTGCAATGACACACGAATCCAAAAATACACATAAGTATAATGTGTTACCAGATAAAATATCTAATTATAACTTTATTTAAAAATGATGTTGCAAAAAGAGATCAACGTGGCGCAGGGGCACAAGCCTGTATATGTAATTGTAACGCGATGGTTATGGGTTCAAGTCTCACTCGGGGCAATAAATTATTATTAATTCACATTTTTATTTCTTCGCTCTAACTAAAAAAACCAAGGCGAGCCCGGTCGTGGCGCAGCGGCACGAGGTGTGACTGCAAAACCGACTGGTTGTGGGTTCGATCCCCACTCGAGGAGATGAAATATTTACGTGTATATTTCTTCGCTCTGGTGTCGAGGTTAAGCGCGGCGTTGAGTTCTGCCACTTAACACGCAATGCCTCCAGAATTCGGCAGAAAGTGGGGAACGGAGTATCTTAACACTAGGTTCCCTCTGCCTACCCTGCTGTGTGCGGGATACAGCGTGAAGCTAATTTAATTTAATTTAATTTTAATACCAAGGAAAGTACTCTCCTGCCACTCAACAAACAAGGCCTCGAAACAATCTATTTTATTGCCAAATAGAGAACTGATGTTAAAAACTGCATTATGTATGGGACACGGTGCTTGCTTAAAATCCTTGAATATATTATCTAGTACATACATTTATAACAGCCGCGAATGACAATGCAACGATCATATCAGCATTGCAGTGACGGATCAACAATAACTTAACGGTTCATGTGAACGAGGTTGTTTGGTCATTCCTGGCTTAGAGAGTTATATATTTAAACATACTTCTTAATAAATGAGGCCAGTCGTGGCGCAGTGGCACGAGGTGTGACTGTAAAACCGACTGGTTGTGGGTTCGATCCCCACTCGAGGAGATGAAATATTTACTTAAATTTATATTTCCATTTTCTTCGCTCTGGTGTCGAGGTGAAGCGCGGCGTTGAGTTTTGCCACTCAACGCGCAATGCCTTCAGAATTCGGCAGAATGTGGGGAACGGAATGTCTTAACACTAGGTTCCCTCTGCCTACTTAGGTACCTGCAGTGTGCGGGATACAGCGTGAAGCTGATTTAATTTTGATTTAATATTTTTTATAATTATTTTTTCACACATCCTTTGCGTAAAAGGTCCATTTGATAAACTCCTTCTCGTTCTCCCGATTGACGTTAATGCAAAGCCGGTTATAAAAAAATGTCTTTAATATATTTAACCAAAAATATATTACTGTTTTTTATTTAGTTTTCGACCATTTTTTTTTGCTCTTCAACGTAAATAGAATTTCACATTAACTAATTTGTAAAATACTTAAGTTTAAAATTATTTTTATATTAAGATATCATTAAAGAAATTTAACAAAATGCCAAACAAATAACAATAATAATACTTCAAACCAGTGATTCTCAACATTTTTTTTGTTGCGGCACATATTTAACGATTTCAAAATTTGGCGGCACACAAAGAAAAAGATAAAAATTATTTACTACACACTGCATAAATAGTTTATGACAAAAATTTTAAATATACGAATTTATTTTTTGTGCATTTAAATATATATTCATGTTAAAAATATTTTTCTTTTTAAATGATATAATTTAATAATATTAACATTATTATATATTTGCAAAATTTGCACAGAGAATCACTGCCTTAAACGATCATTTCAATCTTTATAGGTTTCGTGGTTTACAATATTACATACAAAGGAACTATAGCAGAAGTACAGTGTTTGATCCAATTGTTTGATAAGAGCGGTTCACAAGTATCAGGTTCAAACGACTGTGCTGGCCTCTTAGAAATCGGCAACGCCAACTTTTGGTGGCCGTACCTCATGCACGCAGATCCTGGGTACTTATATACGTTGAAGGTTTGTTCTTTTTATTGTCTTTATTTCTTCATCACTGTTCAATATGCTCTCACTCTTAAATAGAAAATAAGATGTTTTAGAAGTCCGTATCAGAAAAGGACAGTCGGATTGCATTTTTGTTATTATTATACAATCCGCACTGATAAAGGTAAAGAGAAATGTATAAAATTTAAAAGACATGTTTATATCATTAGGCTTTACGTATTATATCACGTAACAAATACCTACTCCTAACCAAAAAAAAAAACATTTTATTATACAGCATATGAAAAAATATTTTTCAGGTATCACTTCTAGGAAGCCTTGGAGAAGTATTAGATACGTATACACTTAAAGTAGGCATAAGAACCATAACTTGGAGTAATACCACAATTTATATTAATGAAAAACCTCTGTATCTCCGAGGTTTTGGTATGCACGAAGACTCAGACGTGAGTATATACTATAAATATTTAAGTAAAGTTTTTTTTCTTAGTAAAAAAATACTTATTAAGTTGTTGTGCAAATGTAATACACATGTGATAATTTTAGAATAGCATCGTTAAAAAAATAATAAAAATTAAAGATATTTGACTTCTCATATCTTTAACAAATATTGCAATACGACTTCGGTAAATAATTCCAATACCTGCTTGAAAAACTTAAAGCCAATAGATAAAATAAAATTTTAGAAGACTGCCTCTCATATTCAGATTAGTATCAACTACCAAGCAATGTTTAAGTTTCACGCTTTGTCCCGCTCATAATAAGATAAGCAAAGGAAACATTATATAATCGAGGATTCGAACCCACAGTCATTGTGCTTACAATCAGATACTACCTAACTTCACCACAACATGACAGCTGCACATGTATCGCTCTAAAAAAATTGTTATAAAACCTTTTAGTTACGTGGGAAAGGTTGGGACCCAGTGTTGTGGGTAAAGAACTTCAATCTCATCAGATGGGTGGGTGCTAACGCGTTCCGTACTTCCCACTATCCGTACGCTGAAGAAATCTACCAGTTAGCTGATGAACAAGGGATCATGATCATCGACGAGTGCCCTGGCGTTGACACGGAGTGAGTTTTAACTATCTTCAGGGTATTAATGCGGAATTACATATATTACTTCTTAGAACCAAATAATTATTATGAAACATTTCTATTTACAACATAAGGAAAATTTATTTTACTTCATTAAAATTTATAACTTTTTAATGTTTCCCACAAGCGTTGGTATTAAAAACAAACTATCCAATTAGCGTCTTCAATACTTGAAATATTTCAATAATTGTATGGCTATTCTCAGCAAATTACATGGATAGTAAACCATACTTTGTTTATTCGAATCGAAAAAATTAAAACCTGTCAGAATTTTCAATATTAACCTAAATTCTACCGATAAGGTTCGACCCTCATAGATAGAATTCCTTTGTATTCCATTAGTAAAAATTAGAATCAACTTCACACTGTATCCCGAATACAGCAGAATAGATACTCTGTTCCCCACGTTTGCCTTGACTCCAAAGCGAGGAAATGAAAATATAAATTGAAATAAATATTTCAAATCCTCGAGTGGGGATCCAACCCACCATCAATTGCGTTTACAGTCACACTTTATGCGCCACTACTGGCCTCTTCATTTAGTAGGTACCTCCATTTTTTAAAAGTCATAATTTTTTACAGTGTTTTCACCGACCCTCTTTTAGAGAAGCACAAACAATCGTTAACGGAACTGATCCGTCGTGACAAGAACCATCCCAGCGTTATCATGTGGTCCATCTCTAACGAACCCAGATCTAACAATTTGAAAGCAGACGCTTATTTTGAGTAAGTCGTTTATATATATTATGTTATTAAAAATTTTGATTTCAAGATTAACTAAATATCAGTAACAGTCAAAAGTTATTCTAAATGAAACTTTTAAACTGCATGAATTGCGTATTTTTAGTATTATACATTTTTGGAAACCCGACGTTTCGAATACTTTGCAGTAGTCCGTGGTTATGGGTAGACTGAGGTGGCATTCGTTTGTCAATTGGCATAATTATTATATCAAACTACCGCCAACGATTTCTTAATTGCCTCGCGTACTACCCTGGATTCCTGCAGATTGAGCTGACAGTATTGATTAAGCCCTCAGGTATGGTGGGTTTGAGATTTCAAAGATTTTATAGGTTGGTCCCAGGTGGTAGAAAGCTTCCAGCCGTCTTTTCCATTGAAATTATAAAGTTTTTATATTAAAAACTAATGATAAACTATACCAATGTTAACAAAACCAGAAAAATATCTATTTTGAACATTATCGTTATATACCTATAAAGAATCAGTAATCATCAGGCTGACAACATGATATTAATAATACAACATTTGTTAATAAAAAGTTCTTCGTTTCAGAAAAGTAGTAAAACACGTGAAATCTATGGATTTGTCGAGACCAGTGACGATTGCTATCGCACAAAGTTATTACGTTGATAGATCAGTAAGTATTTTGTTGTCAAACAAGAGGTTTTTTTTAACTATATTCCGTTTTCTATGGAAACTGCACTAAGCAAATGTAATAAAAATATGCCACATTTTCTCTAGGCTCTAAAGCAATTACTATACCAAAATTCACTCAATTTTCTGGCATAGACAATATAAAATATAAATATTGACAATTGATACTGTTTGTTTGTATTTTTTTATCAAAAAAATATATCGAAATCCTAACTTCTATTTCCACACATAAATTAATAATCTAATGTATATATAAAAAAGAAACATGTTTCTAACATCCAAATTTGAACCCAGGGTCAGCATTTAGACGTAATTTGCTTCAACCGCTACAACGGCTGGTACGCCAACACGGGCTCGCTCCTCAACGTCGCGGCGTACGTGGCGGACGAGGCCACCGCCTGGCACAGGAAACACAACAAACCTGTCATCATGACTGAATATGGTGCTGATACTATTGCTGGATTGCATTTGGTAATATTTTATTATATTTATTCGATATAATATTTACATTATTTATTATCTTTAACTATATTTATTTATTTTTAATTTATATTGGGCAATAGTGCACACAGCATGCAACGTGTGACTACTATCTTAAAAAAAATGTATGAAAATTTTAACGTAGCGGGATTGAAATCCGCGCTCCTTGGGTACAGTCCAAGCGCTCTCACCACTATACCATACGTACTACGTTGATATTATTACACGCTTGTTACCTTATTTATGTGCTAAATGTGGAATAACGGTTTAAATATGTTAAACATAACAACGTCTGACTCTTAATCGATGGTTGTGGATTTGATCTCCACTAACGCCCAATATTAATAATCTATTGGAGATAGATTATTAATATTGGGCGTTAGGCTTAAATCGTTTTAATTTTTCCCCTCCGATAAGATAATGCGCTGAATTGAGTTCCGCTACCCAAAACAAAGCATAATGAAATTGAAATGACTATGCTAGTTTTTTAGATACTATTAGTATGTATTTAAAAACTTTTTGTCATGTTCTTCATGTCGAACCTTCTAAATTCTAACATAGTGTACAACTTTTATACTTTTATACTTACTATGTAAATAATTGTGTGTAATATACAGTACGGTCAACGAGTCGAGTTAGGCTTTCTGATCTTTTGCACATTGTTTATTCGGAAATAAAATAAACAAAAGTTTAAAAAAAATTGAGTCTGGGCAGAGCATTTACAACTAACATCAGGGCGGCCACGACTCATCGAACGTACTGTATTTTTTTAATTCAATGTTTACCATATTAGTTACCAGAATACGTGTGGTCAGAAGAGTACCAGGTGGGCTTAATGTCGGAACACTTCAAGGCGTTTGATCGTCTCCGGCAGGCCGGTTTCTTCGCTGGGGAATTCATATGGAATTTTGCTGACTTCAAGACTGCGCAAAGTAATTGATTTCTATTATTATCATAGGATATACTTAGTGTCCTTTTTTTATATTATAAAAAATATTTCTTCTAAATTTTTATACTGAAAAACTTTCATACCAATGCCAAACAAATAATTACCAAGCCGATATAAACCAGGAGGACCGTGCCCACCCCAGAATAGACCGGTGCCCACCCCAGAAATTTTATCAAGGAAAAATTAAAAATCTTACTTTACCTTTACTCGAACATATCTGTTCGTAGTTAAAGTCCAGAGCCACTTCCCCTCTGCCTTCTCCTTGAAAATATCTTTAGATACGCTAACGATCTAATCTAAACGAGATATTTAACAAACTATATCTTAGGTAGGGAACAGTAAAATGCATTAAATAAAATATTATGAATACTAGTAATAGGTATTTATGTAAGTGCTAGTATTCAATTCGTGATGCTGATTAATTATGATGTGGAACGTTAAATATAAAATTTATCTTCGCTCGTCTTAACTGAACAATACTTAAATATTAATATATTATTTATATATAATAATTAATGATATATTATAAATAATAATTTATCATTTACGAATATGCATATTGTATCTTATTTACATATTTGAATTAATCCTCTTCAATCGAGAATTTAATAAAAAATAATAGTAACGATGCATTAAAATTAAACACTTTAGAAGGGAAGAGTTGTCATTGTCACAACAGAGAACACTCTTTCTAATTTTGTAAAGATCTCAGTCTGATTAGGACTATCATCAATTCATTTCTGAAACGTATTCAGTATGTTTAATAGGATTAAAAATTAATGTGAGCTTCACGCTGTATCCCGCACACAGCAGAGTAGGAAGAGGGAACCTAGTGTTAAGACACTCTTTTCAGTTCCGACAGAGCGAAAAAATTAAAATATAAATGTAAGTAAATATTTCATTTACTCGAGTAAGGATCGAACTCACAACCAGTCACACTTTGTGCCCCTGCGTCACGCCTAGATAGGTAGATCCCTTCTGGCTTAAATAGTGGAGATGAAATTAAATTAAATGTAAAAATGTGAATAAAAAAAATTTCATATATATTTTAAAGAGCACCTAAAATTCATATTTCGGTCTCCAATTATTACGATATTGCTCCTATTTTCTCGCAATGCATCACTGTAAACATTCTTACGGTAAATTTACATAATTTAAACAAATATTTTTATTGTTTATCGGTCCTGTATCTGGTATCAACATGGCGCTCATATTAGCATAGTAGTTTGTTTACTTGGCGAGCCAGAACAAAAAGAATATTGAAAATCTTGTTTTGAAGGGTTAGCTTCTTTTGTACGGATATAATTTGTATAATAAGAGATAGATATCTACGAAAAACAAAGCCGTCGTAGAGCAGTGGGTCAGCGTCTGACTGTAAATACGATAATTGTGGATTCGGATCCCACTCGGAGGAATGAAGTATTTCAATTTTGGACACAAACAAACAAGACAAAGTGCATGTTTCAGTTCTGCCGCTAAATAAGCAATGTCTCGAAAATTGGACGGGTGAAAAATTCTTTAAAACTCCACGATGTAAATACCGCGATAAATAATAACGGGATACCGCTAATAAAAAAATATTTGTAAAAACAAAAACCCCGACTGCATAAAACTAAACAGAAAATAAACAAGTCCAATAGTTTATTAGGATTCGCAGTCGGGACCTCTTTAAATTATGCGGGGTTCCTGGTAAAAGTGATTATATTGATTGAAGAATTACTTATAGGTCCCGACTGTTAATCCTAATAAACTATTGGACTTGTTTATTTTCTGTTTAGTTTTATGCAGTCGGGGTTTTTGTTTTTACAAATATTTTTTTATTTTTCACTTTTTTCTTAGAATTTATTATAGTAATCATAATCATGATATACCTTTTTGAAATCCTCATAGTAAGTTCTTGAATTTGAGACCCATATAGTGGTATTCGGAACGAATTTTTTTTTTCACTAAGTCCAATAGCGTCCCACAGCCGCCATGATTGTTTTTATTTAACGTCACCTATCTAAGAACACTTGGGCTGCTAATACGAATCTAACGATACCTCAATTATGTAAATCCGTTCAGCGGTTCTGGAGATATGAGGTAATAAAGAATATTACATACATACAAGATACGCGCGAAAAACATAACCCTTCCTTAGCAGTCGGGAAAAAAGAAAATGCAGTATTTTTTAATATAATAAATTTGGTTGCAGCAATAACAAGGGTGGGGGGTAACAGAAAGGGCATCTTCACCCGTGCCCGGCAGCCCAAGTCGTCGGCGCACCACCTGCGCGCGCGCTACCGGGCGCTGGCGGCCGCCGACGACGGCGCGGCGCCGCCCTCCGCCCCCTACTACGTCAGCGACAACAAGCCCGCTGCACACGACGAACTGTGATACTATTATTGAATTATAATCATTTTTCCTTTTAAACTAATTTTGTGTTGTGTTTTTGTTGTGTTATTCAATTTTGTCGTGTGTGTGTTTTTGGTACTGAAAGCATTTATAGTTGGAATTACTGGAAATAGTTGGATGTTATTTAGTTTCAGGAAGTCTCAATAAGGTAGTAAAAGCAAGGTGCTCAAAGAGAAATATCCATTACGTCTCCAATAAGTTTATTAAAAAAAATCAAAATATTTTCTATATTTAAAAAAGTCGCCAAGCTATACCTATCTATAATTTGTAACGCCATTTAACTTCAAATGAAAAAACTTACTATCTGGTTATTGTTTAATTACTTAATCATATAATTTTTGATCAAATATTCTATAATAATCAAATATATTACAGTATATTAATAAAATCAAGACCATCATCCCACTTATCATATTATTTTAAATAACAAGAAATCTTGTTTTTTTTATACTAGGTAAAATTGAACCATATAATTTTTGCTTGAATCAAAAAATTTCTTTGTATTCCGTCCAATTTTACGGCTACTTTCAATAAAGCAAACTACCAGTTCATGATGCTAAAATAAAAAAAAATAAAGAAAATACAGACAGACAGAAGTACAGACAGTAACGTATCTTTCGTTATATTTAATATTATTATAATATGTGTATTACGTTATTATAATAAGCATAAATCTCGTTTATAGAGAAATGCCAATAAAGTGCTACCCACCAACAAAACGATGATTCCTAGGTAAAGCGTCGAAAATGAAAAATCACTAATATTATTATTGTTTAAACTACTAAAAACTGTAGGTCTCATGATATTTTTTTCCAAAATAAAAAAAAAATGTTATTTATGCGTTCTTTAAACGTATATGTAATCGAAAACAACCCGTTTTAGTAGTTCAAAACAGTAATCATTTGCAATTTTTCACTTACGTTACTTTACCTATGGATCGTCCAAAAATTTATTGTAATAAAATATAAATCTTGATTTAAGTGATTTAAAATATTATTATTTAGAAATGATATTTTGAGGATTATATTATGTAGGTACATGTTATTCGTTGTCTTTGTGTGTTATTATATTTAATTGTAACCAATGATATGTGTGACGTGCTTGTAATTGTAAATATTTAATATATTATTAAAGTACAAATAAAAATTATGATCGATTGTTTTTTTTTCAACTATGTTATTAATTATTAGTTAAACTTAAGGCCACATGAAATATAACCTACTAACAGCCTATTAAATAAGCGATTAGTTTATATTTAGATTAAATATTTATATTGGTAATATTCGAAAACGATTAAATTTGGAATAATAAATAAAAAATATAATGTTGATATAATATAAAATGACAGACCTCCTCTTACTTATTATTCTATTGCCTGTATAATAATTTTGGCCTGTCCGTTTTTAACCGATTTCAAAAAAAGCTGTCGCCAGCAGTTAGACCTGTATGTACGATGCGGGATAGTGGGTGCGGTTTTCAGAAAAAATATAGTTTTCAGAGGTTTCAAAAAAATCATTTAAGAATAGGTTTTAGTATATTAATTGACATTTAAAAAGGAAGTTCTCAGTTTCACTTCTTTGTATGTGTGTTAGTTATTGAAGTCTGTTATTTTTAACGTATATAGTTACAGAACGTACTAAAGTACTAACCTAACAAAACTACACCCTTGATTTGATTCAAATAATTACATTTCTTTGATTAAAGGATCATACTTAGATAAAGGTGTCCGTCAGTTATCAAATCAAATCTTATGGTCAATCATAAGACTTGATTTTATAACTGACGGACTGACTGACTGTGGGATTTTTTTTTAAATATCAATTTATTATCACTATGACCTTTCGAACCCACATCCTATCCTTTAAAATTTATCGGGGAGCCTAAAAACTATTTTTTTTCGCACAAAGCTTGCTTATTTTATTTAATGATGGCATCTCATTGAATTCTAAAAGAAATATTACAGTTCTTCTAAAATCAGATAAATCAAAATGTTTTTAAGACAATTTGGGGCATAGTCGTTTCCTTTTCGAAGGCGACTTAAAAATATAATATTAGTTTTGGTTGTATAATATTGTTTTTGACTGATGTTAGCAATATTAAACTGAGTGTTATTGTGTATCATCTGATTATCTAATTTATACGCGTTTGTAAATATAGCGGAGGAGCGTTCAGTTTTAAAATAGACGATCTATATAATATTTTGACAGTTGACTATGTCAAATTTCGATTCACATCACAACTGTCATTTGTCAGAGTTGAAAATAAACAATATTTCTACGCTAAAACACAACAAAATCAACACGTGTTTCCTAAAAAGAAAAAAAAACCTACAATCTTGGTTCTCATAAAAAAGAAATATTTAGCTGACGATAGTTTTAGTAGACGATATTTATTGGGTTAACATGGAATGTATACAATGTGGTGAAGAAGGAAAATACAAATGCCCAAAATGTTTACAACCATAGTAAGAACTTGAAAAATGTTGTATTTCTTTTAATTAACATCACATATATCCTATTTTTTTAATAAAATATTAATTTATTATTTAAGCTGTTCAGTTGCTTGCTGTAAACTTCATAAGGAAACACCTTGCTCACCTCCACCTAAAGAAATAGAAGAGAAAATAGGAAAATCTAGTACAGAATATGAATATCCTACAGATGACACTGTGGATCCTGAAAAGTTGAAATTATTAGGTAATCTAGAAAGAATTGAACACAATATGTATACTTTGAATTTTACAAAATCAAAATAGATCAAAACAGCACAGGGCAGATGTTGTTTCAAGTTAGAATTTTTTAAAATATAAATTTAGGATTCTAATATAAAATAGGTAATTTTAGTAGATTTAGGTGCCTTGTATTTATCTCAATCCATTCACAACAAAGGCCTTTCATTTTTAGTCTATATAAATATATCCATGAGCCAAAAGTTTTGCTATGATAGAATATTATTTAAAATGTATCAGCATTAGAATATGATGAGGTAGTCTCAATCTGTTCTATAGAAATATTTTACTAGACATATGGTTTGCACTACTGTGTGAATTATGTCTTTTAAATAACATGAAGGTTTAACTATAAATAATTAACACAAAATATTATATTATAGCATAATCATATCTAATTTAAAATAAATATATATTTTTTTTTCAGAGAAATCAAAAGAGTTAAAGAACTGCTTAGAAAATCCTAGCCTAAGAGAAATATTAAAAACTTTAGATGGTGCACCTGAACCTGAATTACTGATTAATGAATATATGCAAGAACCAATATTTACTGAATTTGTTGATGCCTGTTTAAAAGTTGTTGAAGAAAAAAGATAATTACTAAATATTGTATTATTATTAACTTTTTTGTAATTATTAAATCAATTGCAGAAATAATATTGTGACCAAGGAATTTAAATATTTTTTCTAAATGATAATATTGTATACATTATAAACTACTATGTAATTAATTTAAATAAATAAGAGACATGAATTAAAATTAAATCTGCTTCGCACTGTATTCTGCATATACCAAGGTAGGCAAGGGCCGGGCTTTTGCCTTGGCACCACAGCAAAGTGAAGATAATAAATAATAATTCATTCTACAACGAGGGGATCGAACCCACAATTGATGCATTCCACTCACACCCAGGAGCACAACTCCCACAATGGCCTCATAAGAGACAATTATTAAAAAAAACGGGACTGGCGTGCCCACCAAGGGTTCCGTGCAAAAATTGGAGGTGTCGAGCTTGTTTTGAAATTCAAGCTTTGCAATGAGCAGAGCCTTTTCATCTTACATCTCACTTGAACCAGTGGCTTTAACACCAAATTTTGGCGCCCTTTTAAGGCTATTATTTTTTTTATTTTACCACAAATAGTATAGTTATATAAGTTGTAACAAGCGTAGAGAACTTTCGACATAGTTTGAGGAGAACATATGGGTTAGTGGTCAGAGCGCCTTGTCGGGTTCCAGGAGACGCTGGTTCGTGTCCCGTTACATTTAAATTTTTATATGTTTTCTAAATAAGATTTTATGTCATGACATTGTCAAGTAGAGGATGCCACATCAATTAATGTAATGTCACATAGCCTATAACCAGCGAACGATCTAGACTCTTCTAACGATACCTCATCTGTCGAATTACAGTATTATTTAAATGATTTAAAAGTTATTAGGGCACAAATGAACATACATACACAATGGTCAAAATTGTAACCCTCCTTTTCGCTTAGCCGTAGTTGGGTAAAAAATTAAAAATAACCTTTACAAAAAATACATTTATTTGCCATTCTCTTTATTACAAACATTTCTTGAAAAACATGCATTGAAATTATATAACAATAAATAATTAATTTACACATTTCTAAACATTAGAAAGTGCTAATCTTAATAAATTTTCAAGCTCCTCTGATTTCTTTTTCTCTTCATTTAATTTAATTTCCAGCTGTGACATAGCGTCCTTACATGAATTATATGCAGAGATACTTTGTTCAGCATTATTTATATTTTGCTCGACCATTGTACAGTCCTTATCTTCTAACATTAAATGCTCCATAGAATCAAATTCGATCTTTCGTCGTTTCGCTTCGATTAAATAAACCATATCATCTTCATATTCTACAGCCTTATGTTTAGATTTATAGTAAACATCTACTTCATAAATCCAGGAAATATTGCGATATTCATCCAAAACAGATTTTTTATATATAGCAAATCTATTTTCAAAATTGTTTAAGCTATTTATTTTTTCGTATACAATAACATTTAACAAGTCAGTTAAGTCGTAGCCCTCAAAGTATTCATTAAATTCATGGAATGACATATTAACATCTGAAACTTCCTTTGGCAAGAGGGCAACTACTTTACATGCTACTTGTTCAGGATTTGAAAACCAACTAATTTGCTTGCAATATCTCCGGATCTCGTTCTCCATATTGGTTTCACTATTTAATAAGAAACCCGACACTGGATTTGGTAGTTTCAATTTTTGCATGATAAGTTTTATGGCACTGGTATTGTCTGATTGCTTAACATTACTTGTTATAAATTCGTATGGCTTAGGATATGGTGAGGTGCTATCTAAATATTTTGTGAGTTCCAATGGAAATGAGGCATAGTTAAAAAGGTCCTCGTTTGTTATCGCCGCAGTTAATTCATCTACAGCTCTATTGTAGCATGCCACTAAGTTTGGCAGATCTTTTAGGATTGCATCAGTTCGTGGATCATTCTGAGATTTTAATCTACACCATATTTCGTTGCCGAGATATCTTTGACATATAGATTTGAGATAATCTATTTCAAGAGGAGGGGGCTTGGGATAGTTCTTTGCGAGCCATTTAATAGCATTTTTGGTACATGTGTTTAATGAATCTTCAACATGTGGCCGCTTCACAAAGAAAATCTTGTAGTTTGATATAATTTCATTATTTTTGTAAGCCATCAATTTTTCATTAAGGTATTTGAGATGAAATGCGTCGTCATTCATTACAGCTACCACAACAGCAATTGGTATAATTTGATATTTGTATTTATGTTTCAGTGTTTGTTCTATTGTGTTTATGTAATTATTATCTTTTTCTGTAACATAGAATATCAATCCGTTGGCACCGTTGAGCGCTTCGTTGGCGATGTTCATTTCATTTTGATTGATCAAGCTCACTGATAATGCAAAATCCATTAAATTATTCCAAGAGTGTTTGTCGACGTATATGAGACTAGTGCTTACGTCATGTGGTTTCTTGTCACTAAAAACGTCGCACAGCCAATTTTCGACGTTAACTTTTCTATGGAGATATTTATTAGTACCGGGTGACACCAACGCAAGCTTCCAAAAGAAACATTTATCGTATGGGTATTCTATTTGCTTCATGCGTTTGAGGAGAGGAGATCTAATGATATCTAACAAATTGTATGGTTTCGGAGAAGGTGCAAGCCTTAACTCTCCCGTAAATTTATATCCTCGATGGATGGCATTCATGTTTTGCAATGCAGCCTCCTCTATCGAGCGGCGTAGATACGACGCCTCCTCTTGACAGTTCTTATCTGGAAGCCAGACTGGGGTGTCTTCTAATAAGCTTCTCCTTTTATTGTTTCTGATATAATGTTTCCTCCAAACGCGATACCACCTTGCCATTAACTTTTGCCTTCTAAATATTATAGCTTTCAGTTCAGAGTTACAAATATCCATGATTAACTGAGCGCAAATTTCCTCATTTGTTTCTATTGCATATTTTACAAGACTATTCAGTAACTCGCTTTCATCTTTTAAAATAATTTTGGCTTCTTCATTACTTATTTCATTTAACAATTGATCTGTCAGCTCAACAGATTCATTATCAACTCTTTGTTTATAAAGTCGCTCTTCCTCCTGTTTTCGTTTAATTTCCAATTTCCGATCTTCTTCTTCTTTCCTCTTTAATTCTAATAGCTTTTCTTCTTCTAATTTCTTTTTTAACTCTTCCTGTTTCTTCTCCTCCTCTTTCTTTCTCTTCTCCTCTAA
>JAATLQ010036096.1:0-35048 GCA_013421005.1 Heliconius erato x Heliconius himera | reverse complement strand
GTACAAAAATATAATTAATACTATTTAAATATTGTTCCAAGCGGGTATATATAATTTTTTCCAAAATTTTTGAGATAGTGGGTAAAACTGAGATCGGCCTATAATTTTCAGGGTTTGTTTTAATACCTGATTTAAAAATTGGGGTCACTTTAGCAGTCTTTAACGAATCGGGGAATTTACCTTGACTTAATAAATAATTAAAGCAATTTGTAAGCCTGTCTATAATTAAATGTCTTATGTGTTTTATGGATTTAGTATTTACACCATCAAGGCCGGAACTGGAATTTGAGTCGAGTTTACCAATTATATTAAGAATTTCATCAGAATTGCATGGTTTTAAATTTATTTTTCATTTTACATATTATGATAAAAAAATTATAAACAATACCAGTTAAATTTCTATTCTAGACTATTACATTATTGCATTTCTCTTGTAAATTCAATTCCGAGAATAACATATCTCACTCAAATTTGCTGTTTTATTTATTTTGATTTATATAAAAGAATGCCAATACTGATTAAGATAAACACACACTCACCACCACTCAATAGCGTGTTCAATGCTCTTGAAGTGTGTGGGTCTGCTGCGGAGGAAACTCTGCATACTGGCTAGAGCTTCCATTGCTGTGCCTGAAATATAGAAAAAATATGTTTTAAAGTTTAACATAATATATGTTGTCTAAAAAATAGAATCAAATTTGCTTGTGGTAACATCTAATAAAAAATTGCAATTTGTGGCAGCTATAGTTTTTTTTACGTCTGCTGTCAATAAGCTTCCCCTTAATAGACTGATTGCTTTATTATAAGCCTTATTGTTTGAAAAATACTGTAGAAATGATTGTTTTGCTAAATGTAAATATTTCTTAAACAATATAGTAACATAAAGAAGAAATTTAAACATATTAACATAATATTTTTTAGTCTCCAATTGTTGACATGTCATCGAAAATTTATATTTGTCGCTCGCATTTACATGGGATATAATTTTTCAATCATCAATCACAGATGTTAATTAATAATTAAAATAAATCAGCTTCACACTGTACCGCGCACACAGCAGGATACGCAGAGATAAGATAAGACACCCAGTTCCCCACTTTCCGTTGAATCTTTCGTAGCATTGCGTGTTGAGTGGCGGAATTCAACGCCGGGCTTTTGACTTGGTGCCAGAGCGAAGAAATAAATATATAAAAAAAATATTTGATTCCCTCGCGAGGGGATCGAACCCATAACCGTCGCGTTACATTCACACCCTTGTGCCCCTGCGCCACGACGGACTAATTATTTAATAGTTATTTTAAAAATTAACGCTTTTAAGTAAGTTTTATCTTCAATTGTACAACAATGCAATATTTATTAAACAATTCTTCTCCATATAGACAAGTAACAAAAAAGCGACTGCGCTTCTTTTACGTGTGCAACATATAGGCTAAAATATTTCTAGCCTACAATACACAATAAATATTTGTTAACAATTTAGACATAAGATTCACTTCATGATTTAACCGTAACCGTAACCGTAATATCTCTCGTCCTATTTTCAACTTCACCGCCAATACCTACAACTCAATCTCAAAGTGAATAAGACTTGTGTGCCGCTTTGTCAGATTAGTGTCTGTTTACGTCATTCTTAACAAATAGCTTTTATTTTGTGTGAAAAAATCACATTTTAATTTTTGGGCCAATCTTTTTAGTTCTAATTGTATTAGGCTTTTATAAAGTAGTTAAAACCATGCTTTTACTAAAAAGTGGTCAAAATAAAAATTACCTGTATAATATATGTACATATTATGGTCCCCAGTATAGACGCATGAATATGTATATCTTAAAAACAGAAAAGCTGCGAGTGGGTCGCTGATAGTATATAAGTAGGTATATAAGTATAAAATATAAAACAAACCCACACCCACCTTCAACCACATCTATAACAGCAACTCCCTGTACACATGGCTCTAGGGCGGGCGAGTGTGCCGCTCGCACCGCTATGGCACCTCCCATTGAGTGCCCGAGGAGGATGATGGGGGGTATCTCTTGAGGGTACAATTTGTGTAGGATCTGCTCTACATCCCTGGAAGATAATGGAATAAAAATATACTTTCACACTTTCTCCCAGCAGGGTGGCAGAAGGAGCTTAGTGTTAGGACTCTACGTTCCCCACACACTTACCTAATTTTTGAGACAGTACTGTAATGTTTTTATATTAACAGTTTTGATATTCACAATCATTTTATTTAAAGAAAAGTAATCAATCTCTTTGTTTAATTAAAAGATATTTTATACTGCTAATATGACACTTCATGTGGTCAGAAAATTTGAGATGTACTTTTAAATGTGAAGCGGAAAGAGAAACAGATCCTTTAGAACAATAAAATTATTCAAACTTAAGGGTTTGTATTACAAGCATACATTGTACAAGCTTAATTGTATTTTGTTCTGGAAAGAAATATAAGTTCAGTAAAAGCGTTGAGTCATTTTATTTTGTTACAATACATATTGATTGCAAAACTCAATTGCAATTACCTCTTGATGGAATTAATTATTTCTTTTTTTTTACTTTAGGTTTACACTGTATCCTGCGTATGCTAGGTAGGCAGAATTAACCTGGGAACCTAGTGTTAAGACACTCTATTCTCATTTAGGGCACTTCTGTTCTTCAATTTTTGCTGAGTTCTAGGGGCATTAGCTGTTGAATGGTGGAATTCAACTCCCTGCTTAGCTTTGTGACCAGAGTGAGGAAATTACAATATTAAATATTTCATTTCCTCATGTAGAGATCAATCGTACATCTTTTCATTTTTACAGTCACACAATAGTGCTGCGGCACCACAACTAGCATCACTCTGGTTACAAGGAAAAGAGGTGTTGAGGTCTGCCACTCTCTATGCAGTATTTCAAAAAGCAACTTCTTAGCAACTTCTCTGCTTATGCAATATAAAGTTTACACTTAGAAGAAATAAAAAGTTAACTTACTTAACAAGAGTTTCAATACTGAGATCATCTGAATCTTTAGCTTTTGTCTCTCCGTGCCCTCTCACATCTATGGCTACCACTTGACAGTGTATCATATTAGTTATTTCTTCCTGTAAATATTAAAATAATATATTTTAATAATTAAGGGACTTAATGTAGAAAAATGTTGTCTGAAAAATGTTGTTTATGCAATCTGTGATTTAAATATAAAGTACTTTTTACTGGAATAATTTATTTATAACATTTACTTTAGACTAAGTGTATCCTTAGTCTTCCTATTCAGCATGCAAAGTTTCTTTAAGAGTAAAGAAATAAAGTAATAAAGAGAAAGCGAAATCAAAATGCAGGACAATCAATTCGAAACATATAGATCTTAAAAGAGCTGTACCTACTGTGAATAGTGACCAACTCAATGCAGAATATCCCCCTCCATGCAATGCCACAATTCTTGGTCTTTGAGGGTGATCAGGTTCCGGAGATAAGTAAACTCTGAACACTCCTTCTTCAGTATCAACGTCAACATATTTTTCATAGTAATTCTTCCATGATACCGGCGTGTAGTCTTTGCGACGTCCTCCACTAAAAGGTGCAAGTCTGTAAGTGTAATAATTATATAAATTTAAGTTTCCAACACGAATATTTTGTACATTATACATATATATTATGTTGTTTTTTTAAGACATTATGTTATAATGATGTATAAACTTTCTAAAAACACTAAATTGATTATTTATATTCTTACTTTGATACACCAGAAGTCCGCGGTATTCGGGGAGGAAGTTTATTCTTCATAATACTCTTTTGTAAAGCAGACATCTTTTACAATATATGTAATAACTGTCCGTTTAATTATTAAAATCGTTTATGTGTTAAAGAAAACAATAATATCAACTTC
This sequence comes from Heliconius erato x Heliconius himera, assembly GCA_013421005.1. Taxonomy (NCBI): domain Eukaryota; kingdom Metazoa; phylum Arthropoda; class Insecta; order Lepidoptera; family Nymphalidae; genus Heliconius; species Heliconius erato x Heliconius himera. The sequence continues at coordinate 31,183 of JAATLQ010036096.1, read as the reverse complement.
AGTGAACCGACATTTTATATTTGTTTGTTACTGTCAAGATTCAAATGTCAATTCGATAATCGATTGTCAATAATGCCTAAATTTAAAATGTAAGTCGATATTACTATTTAATTGTAAAGATTGCACATATAGTTATAAAATATATTCCATTATTTATTTACTTTTTATTTTAAGTAATTACTTAATTATTTTTTAGCAATTTTACATTTTTTCCCACATAGTACAAGCTTAAGAAGAGGGTACCTTATGTTAGAACATTCCCTTCCATACAAAAATCAGAAAACAAAAATTATCGTGCGTGCGGACGTGTCTGTAGATATTTTCTGGAGGGAAGCTTGGATTTTAGCTTTGCACAAATATGTATGTGTAAATGAGTGAGAATGGAACTTACGACTGTTTCGTTTACATTCAGACGCTGTGCCATTACGCCACGACAGTCTGTAATGAAATTTGAAACAAAAATTAAAATGAATTTAACTATTTGATTAGTACCATTTCAAATAATTATTTTTTGCTTTAATATGAATTATATGACAATCGTTATTAATCGATATGTACTCGAGTGTGCAAACCAAAATCAAATATGCCCTTTTATGGTGAGGGCTCAAGGGCAATTGTCAATATGTCACAATAATAAACGTCAAACAATTACAAATGTCAGTTAATTTTACCCAAAACAAGTATCTTATTTCAACTAAATATTACCCAAAAACTATTAATATTAAATGATTAAGATAAATAAACTAGTTATTTATTAAGTAAATCCTATTAATAAATTGAAAATTAAACCATTCATAGTTTTAATGAAGTCAATGGATTTTAAAAGCATATGTCGTATTTGTCTGGAATCTAATAAACAAACGTTCGATATTTTCACTTGTTATTATGCTAAAAGAAATATATTATATTGTGAGATGCTATCAAACTGCACCAAAGTGAAGGTAGGCGTGTATTACTAATACCATTATTATGTTTTTCTTATTTGATAAGTATCCTTAATTGATTATTGTATTAACTAGCCCTTAGAAGTTGATGGTCTTCCGCGTCTTATATGTAAAGAATGCAGTCGTCAATTAAAACGAACCTATGCTTTTAATAAACAATGTGAGGAAAGTGAGAAAACACTGAAGTCTTATTCAGAAAAAATATTTTTTGTCAAACCAAATAGCATTGATGTTAAACAATTTGATGAAATCAAGTGTGAAACTACTTATGTGAAAGAAGAAAGCAATGGTTTAACAAGTAAAGAAAACAAACCCTTTGAAGTTAAACAGGGTATGTCTTGTCTTATTTTAATTGAATCATTAATATTTTTATTATCTTTTACATTGAATCATATTAATATTATAACCCAGAAATAAAAAATAAAAAATTAAACCGAAACCAAAAAATTGAAACAAAACAATGTCTAGATAAACCTGTTCAAAGGTACTCCCTAAATATGGTAATGAGAACAATTTTACTAATTTAGTACTTTGATAGATTGAAATGTCATATCAACACCTTTTGAATATTACTCTTGGAAATGTGTAAGATAATAAAAGAATAAAAGAACTGAACATGTAAAATTAGGTTTTTAAGCAAGGACTGCTATTTGTATTACCTCACACCTCAAATTTTAAAACAACAATGCAACCAATAAATATTTTCACAGTTTTTGAGGCCAATCGTAGTGCAGGCACATAAGTATGCAACTGTAAATGTGATATGGTGTGCGCTGGATTCCCACTTGAGGAAAATGAATTAGGTGTTAAGTGAGAAACATATATGTCCTAATGGGCACTGTGTGACTTAACATTAGGTTGCCAAGTATCCTCTGCCCATCCTGGAATATAATCAGTTCAGTAATCTAAATATTTCCATTATCTCACACATTAGACTTTAATAGCTTCACATTATTGAGGTTCTTGCTTAAATAAATTTATATTATTTTATTTTAGAACCTATTGTAGACAATGAGGGTAATGACAGCTGTTGGGATGCAGATGATGATAATATGGTACTTGGTGAAATAAAACTAAAGAAAACACAACAAGGTATATCACTTGAAATTTTATTGACTTGACTCATATTGCAAGTGGTAACTTTTATTTTAAATGCAACAGAAGTTTTTTATATCATGAAGAGATTAACAGAGAATTCATATTTCTCATACTTTTTTGCGTATTCCAGCATAGCTGGGTAAGTAGGAACAAAACACTTAGGCACTCCACACTTGTTGCCTTCTTCTCAATTAACTTTTGAGATATTATATGTTTAGTGGTTAAACTCAAAGTTGCACTTTTTTATCAGAATGAGGATATATAATTAATTTTAATTTAGTCATTGTAGATATTATTTCAACTCAGTGGGATTTGAACCCACAACCATCTCTTTTACAGTTAGATTCTACCATCCTGCCACTACCACAAAACACATTCAATTTACAATAGTTCATGAAAGATTCTTATTACAGAAACGACTGATACTGATGAAAATAATGACAAACACAATTGGGAGAGCTATAACAGTACCAAATTATTGTTCAGTGAAAGTGATACAAATGCTATAGTCAAAGGTAATTTTAGTTAAGATCTTTTATAAATTGTTTAATGAGGTTTATCTCTAAGGTTACCATGGTGCAATGGGACAACATCCCAGTAATTGTTATGAGGTTAATCCCCACTAGGGGAGTATAATTTATTAATCTGTGATTATCTATATCTAATATTATTTTTGTTTCTTCGCTCTAGCATGACAAAGTGCACTGTTGAGTTCTGCCACAATGTACAATGTTGAATTCTGGTGAAACCTGATAGCTTTATCTAAATGTTCAGAGTAGGTAGAAAATTTTTGTTTTAAAATGCTTTATTTCCTATTTTTTACCAATTTTATGAGACACTTCATTTATAGACTATTTTATTTTAATGTTTATTTCTTACAGAATTAATATGTGAAGAGGAAAAAGTTAAGAAGAAAAGGGGGAGAAAGAAAAGAGGTATGATTTTCATAAAGCTTTAATAAATTTGTAAATATATTCCAGTCGTGGCGCAGGGCTCAAAGTGTGACTGGAAAATCAACTGATTGTGGGTTCGATCCCCACTCGTGGATATAAAATATTTATTTACATTTATATTTTAATTTCTTTGCTCTGGTGTCGAAGCAAAGCGCGTTGAGTTCTGACACGCAATGCCTCTAGAACTCGGTTGAAAGTGAGGAACGGCACTCTGTTTAGTGTTAAGATACATTTCCTTAACACTAGGATCCTTCTACCTACCCTGCTGTGTACTCTGTTAATTGTGATGCTGGCCAACTGTACTGTGCGTCCTGTAAACGGATTTTCAAAACCAAATTCGGCTTAGCGAGTCACATAGAGCCCATCAAAATAAAGTAAAATAAAGTGTCACATGCAAGGAGTCGCCATCGCCGAAATCGGTGTGGATATATATATATATATATATATATATATATATATATATAATTGTGATACAGTGTAAAACTAAAAAAATATTTACTAAAATCAAAACTGCACAGCTCTCAGCTGACTTAAGGGCAGCCATGACAAATCGAGCGTGCTATTACGCATTTGTAAAGTGGGTTCTATACTGTAGGTCTCTTCTCTTGCTTCCAGAGTACGTCCTTGGAGAAGTCCCTCCGGTGCCAGACAGCAAGACTCCGCACCAGTGCGATGTTTGTGGGAAAATATTGTCGACTAAAAGTAATTTGAAGGCGCATAAGATATGCCACACGGAACTCAGGCCCTATAAGTGCAAGGAGTGTCCAGCTGCTTTCAGGTTTGTATGGCTTTTCTACGTTACTATTTCCTACTCATTGCTCTACTTTTAAGATGTTGCAAGTGGAAATGATAATGACTGAGTGCTTACTTATGTCCCAGGGGCCACAGCGCGCTGTTCCAGCACCGCAAGACGCACAGCGGGGAGACGCCGTACAGCTGCGAGTACTGCTCCAAGCCCTTCCGGAGGCGCACCGGCCTCGTCAACCACATCCGCGTGCACACCGGTATGTGCCACGTAACCTCCAGAATTCGGCGGAAAGTTAGGAACGGAGTATCTTAACACTAGGTTCCCTCTGCCTACCCCGTTGTGTGCAAAAATATCCAAAAATGTAACTGCACAGCCATCTATCTACAGCTAACTTCGAGATGGCCACATTAATCAAAAGTACAAAACTATACATGATTATTTTGCATTGTGATTAGAACTTATGTCCAGCAACTTTAATAGCTTCAATTTAAATTATTCCTCTAAGAAAAAGAACTTTGATATTTTTTAAAAATAGTATTATTAGAAGCTTTTACACTTTTAGATTACAATTTGAAATGCTTGACTACTCAATTTTTTTTTCTTTCCCGCATTCCCGCGTATTGAGTGGTGGCAGTCAACGTCGCGCTTTACTTTGTTACGCAAAGATATTAAAATATTGAATACTTCACTTTGTCGAATAAGAATGGAACTCACAACCTGTAACGCTTACAGGCGCACCCTTGTGTTCTTGCACGACAACTAGCCTACCAGCTGGTCTTTTCAAATCTTTTATGATTTTTTTGATTATATTAGAAATAATATAATTCCAGGTGAGAAGCTCTACAGCTGTACAATATGCTTCAAGAACTTTGTCCAAAGTGCACAACTCTCCATTCACATGAAGCGGCACAAAGGGGACAAGACCTTCCTCTGCCAGGAGTGTGGGAAAGGTGAGGTGGCGAAATTATATAGGTAGTTTAACAAAGTGTTGTAATTTTTTACCAAACTAAGCAAACTGCTTGGAAAGTGGTTGAAAAATAGAAACTATGAAACAAAATATTTTAAATTTACTAAAGAAATATAAAATAACAGTACAATGACGTTACAGTACATTGTTTACTTTTCTGTGAATAAATTAATTTGATGTAAACATAAAACAAAATGATGATTTGGTATATGCATGTTTGTATATTTTTTTAGATGTTATACCATAAAACTTATTCATATTTTGTTTATGGGATCATGTACATGATCCTATAAGACAACTAATTTTACCTCAAGATATTATAAAAAAGTATAAAGTCCTAGATAAAATAACAACTTTATAATTATATTTATGTATATAATTTACCAGGATTCCCAATCAAAGCGGACTTGAACGTCCACCAACGCACCCACAATGGGGAGAAGCCCTACTCGTGCCACCTCTGCGATAAAACATTTGCGACGTCGGGCAACCTGTCCATACACGTGCGGATACACAACAAGGAAGTTAGGTACGTTAACTTTGCTTATGATTTACATTTTTTTTGTATTTTTTTTCTGCTTCACTCTGTATTCTGCATATAGCAGGGCAAGCAGAGGGATCCTATTGTTAAGCACAGACACTTCGCTTGCACCGCTCTTTAGAGATATTTCGAGACATTGCAGGTTAAGTGGCAGAACTTAACGCCGCGCTGTTTCTTGTTAATAGGGCGAAAAAATTAAAATAATTCATTTCATTAAATGAGAATCAACACCGCAACCGACGTCTTTACTTCTCTTTTCTTTCTTTTATCCTAATGAAAAACATTTATTTTATTTGAATAGTTGCTGATATATAAAAATATAAACATTTAATTATAATTTCCGAAAGATTAATTGATAAATTATTGATGTTTATTTAAAACGATTTAATAATTATTTATTATAGAATTCAGTTTCGCGCCAAATCAAAATTATTGGCAAATGTCGAACTTGTAACGTTGTGAGCAATGTAATAGTGTTGTAGTCATGTCGAAGCTCTTATTTATAACAAATAAAAAATAATCGATTCTTAACATTACATTGTGAAAAATAAAACAACATTTAAAATAATAAAGACTCCTTCCTACCAAATGTTTTAATATATATATTTTTTTATTTTTCGTAGGTACAAATGCAAAGAATGCCACCGCGGCTTCGTAACTTGTAGCTCGTACAATGTCCACGTGAAACGTCACAAAGGGCAACGAGACTACCGCTGTGAATGCGGCAAGACCTTTTATACGTCGTCCGCGTTAAAACAACACCGTGTTGTCCACACTGGCCTGAAAAAATACCAGTGTAAAGTCTGTGAAAGGAAGTTCTCGCAAACTAGCCATCTTACAAGGCATTTCCGGCGGGATCACGCGAAACCGGATGCGCCTTTGCCTCCCTCTACTCATTATAGGTTGGTGTTGCCCGAACCGGAGAGAGAAACACGAGTGTTAGATTTAAAGTGTGAAGCCTAATAAACATTCATTTTTGAATGTCGATTTTTTATCTGTGTCAAATTACGTTATTGGAATTTAGTTTTGTGTCTTTGGAAAATAGTGTTGCCATAGGTATTTCATTTACTTAATGGCTAATCGTTTTGATTTAGACGTGTTTTATGTAATATGAATCTCAATATGTTGAATATATTAATTTATACGTTTTAATTATAATGTAATGTAATAATAAAATATTTAATTTGTGTTTTAAAATATTGCTAATATAAACATTGAAATTATCTCTTATATTATTTGAGAAACAGCATATCCAGGAGCAGATACCACAGGATAGGCAACCCTTGTTTCTGCTCTGCAGTTTCTGTTTAGGCGCGTACCTCACCATTCAATCAACCTGCGAAGATCTTCGGGGCAGTCCTCCTCGACTAGCAACACCTTCGGAGACCATGGCGGACCAATTCCTTTCTCCACCTAACATAGTCTCCACCACACTGGGCGAGACGGCCATCAAAGCATAGCGTTGTAGGGCCTAAGCGAAGCATACGGGGAGAGTGTGATGAAGTATAGAGTTTTTAATTAAGAAATATATAAACATTTTAATGTAACAGGACTCGAGTCCGCTCAGCAGTTAGTGCTTGGATGATTTCTGAGTGAATGAATCCTGCTTCACGTAAAAAATGTTGTTACAAAATTTTATTAAATGATATTTATCAGTAAAAACATTTAATATATTCTATATACATATCGAAACAATTTCTTTTTCAAAATGCGATAATTAATAATAATATTTTAAAAAAATTAAACTACCTCAGCATTTAAACCACCATTTCTTAATTGTAATAAATTGTTGAAATTTAATATTTTGATTTCCTTTTGGTATGTTTTAAACTCAATAAGTCAAATTATTTGAATTATTTTAGTTTAAGTTACCAATTAAAGAATATAAATAAATGAATGTATATTATAGAAAAATATTGTATTTGAAAATAAATTTTTACAAAACTTGTACTTGAGGTTATTTGATACTAGTGGCCAAACAGCTTGTACAACACAAATATTAATTTTCTCATCTCAATTACTTTCGTCATCTAATAACATTAATATCTAAAAGACAATATCCATACATTGACAGGTAAAGTTTTAGCAGAATTATTACATTGTAGCAATATTGTCCCATGCAACTCTTTATATTGACATAAATTAAAAAAAACTGAAAGCCACAGCTAGAGAGAAAGAGAGCAGAGATAGAGAGCAAAGCAGAGCGTAGACCAGAATCAAAAAGCTTTTAGACCAGTCGTGGCGTAGGGGCACAAAGTGTGATCCTTACTAGTGGAAATGAAATATTTACTAACTTATATTTTCCTTTTTTGGAAATATAAATTTAAATAAATAGTCTCACTTTTTTAAAGATAGCTGTTTTTTTGGACTTGACCCATATTATATAAGCGAATGAAGATTACAACAAAGCGACCTCCTGACACCAACACAAAATTCCCTAAGCCCTAAGCTAATTTATCCCTTATACGATATCCTTCCTTATAAAGTTCTCCGTCCTCTTAATTTTCAATATTTTTTAAAGTGTTTAGTGCTTTCTCCAGGGCACCCTGTGGCCCGCAATAGGCGGGCCTTCCACTGAGGCGTCGTAGTAGTATGCGCCAGATAGATCCTGCGAGTAGATCCTGCGACGCCCATTTTGATGGAGAGGGTTTCCGCTGGGTTTTAGTGGGTAGGATCAGGTTCACCGGTGAGTCCCACACTACCGCTCTTCCGTAAGGCAATGTCCAAGTCGATCTATTTGTTTAAAACGTAAAATATTTTTAATATTGGCATGATAATAACTTATATAATAACTTAAGACAGAAGGTCCTTTAAGTAGAGACTAAATAGATTAACCGACTTGGTATTACATGGATCTCACAACTTTTTACGGTAGAAAGACTGAGCTGCGAGACTTGGGTTTTTTTACAGGATGTTTTTGATGGCATTTTCCTTTTACCATACAACCTCGTTCGTATCTTCTCCACACAACGGAACATTGGCGAAGTGATATGTGCTCTAGTAGCACGCTCAGAACGCTATAATCAAAGAACTATACCATTATTTTCAACATTCACACGACAAAATGTCTCGATTAATAATCGATATGAAAACCAATTTTTAAAGATTTTGATGTTATTAATCACATTGCTTAAAAATATATATAGTAATATTGTAATTCAGCTATATATTTTGAATTTTATTTAAATAACGGTACATTAAAAATAAATACGGTACTTAATGCTACCATTGTAAATAATAATAATTTTATAATCTACATTTTGCATTTTAATAATGAAATGTCAGTGTCGAATTGAGTTTGGTGACTGTAATTTTCTCCCAAGTTTGTGTTCGTATTTTCTTTTGTTTTCCATTAATTTTATTTGCAGTTCATGGTTGAGGTAACGGCGTTGTTCTAGAATGACAATGGAAAGGAGGATAAAGCTAAAGACACTAAACAGCCACATAACTTGCAAGATTTGCCGCGGATACTTCATAGACGCGACCACCGTCACCGAGTGCCTTCATACGTGTTAGTATATTTGTTTGTATACACAATAAATAATAAATATTTATTAATTTTCTTTTTTCGAAGCTAAATAATACATAAAAATAGCTTAAAGTTTCATAGTGATATTATTTATTTTTGTGACATTTGAATAACCCCCCTTAACTTATATTTTTTTTATATCATAAAGCTGAAGAGTTTCTTTGGTTAACCTATTAGTCTCAAAAACTTCTGGTTCAAATTGAAAAATACTCTTTATGTTAGTACTTTATAAAGGAAAAAGGAATTGATATTACTCTTTATATCCGTGTGTTGCCTCGGGAACTAAGGTTCTCATAAAATTCTTATTTATTTCTATTTTAAACAAACGGAACTGTAAGTAAAAGCTAGTTATTTATAATTTAGTTCTCTGAAAATGTTATGTTTGCAATAAATTATATAAATATAAATTTCATATTTTAAAAAGTAATTCTTCATATATCAACTAACTAAAAGTTTTGTACAATTATATCATTTTTATTTGTGACATTCTTAAGTATGAAATAACATTTTAGAGAAGTATAAAACATGATTTTTGATAATTACAGTTTGTAAAAGCTGTTTAGTGAAGCATTTAGAAGAAAACAACACATGCCCGACATGCAACATAGTGATCCATCAGTCACACCCATTGCAATATATAAGCTTCGACAGAACAATGCAGGATATTGTATACAAATTGGTGCCAGACCTACAAGATAGTAAGTATTTTTTAAAATTTTTATAATGTTGTTACACACTTATGAAAGAAAAATACTTATTTAGAAAATATATACAAATTTGAATGTAACTTCACCTATTTCACTTACACAGCAGGATATGCAGAGGGAACCAAGTGTTAACACAATCTGTACCCCAGTTTCCCCCGAATTATAGACGCATTATGTGTTGAGTGGCAGAACTATACACCATGCCTCAACACCAGCGTGAAGAACTGAAAATATAAATTTAAATAAATAATTTATATCCTGGAGTGGGGATTAAATCCACAACCCGTGGATTTTACAGTCACACTTTGTGCCCCTGCGTCACAACTAGCCTTATTTTGTTATCAATGAAATAATAATAATTTTACAATACAGACCACCCTGAAACTAGACTTTCTAATTTTTTTGCATTGTTACTTGTAAAGACAATTATCAAAAATTTTGAAAGATGTTATATATTAAGTTGTTAACTTAACTATTTCAGATGAACTCAAAAGGGAAAGAGATTTCTACCGGGCTCGAGGTCTACCGTGTCCTAAAGACGCTGCCTTAGCAGGTGATAAGCCAGGTGGTGGCGAGGACCAGGAACAACCTGATAATACTGATTGTCATAGAAAAGATGAACAGGTTGGTTGTATATTAGAAAATGTATAAAAATAAGTACTAAATTTAATCTTTGGAGATTTGATTGGTCTGACAAAAAATGCTAAATAACCTTTGTCCAAAAACCAAATAACCTTTGTCCTTTATTAGATAATAATTTATTAGTTATTGCTTGTTAGCTTTAAAAATGAAATAAATACATAAATTTGTATATATATAATATAGAAATCTGTTTGCCTGCCTTTTGGAAACTGTCCAAGTACTCAGACTAATTAACCACACATTCTCATCAAGTTAAATTAAAATTCTTATAAAATTGTTGCAATTTATTTATACTGTAGTCAAGTTAGATAATGTTAATATCCCACTATGTGTAAACCATCATCATTATTAAATCTTAACATAAAATGACAAGTAAAAGGTGAGAGTAGAAATTACATGAAAGAAAAATTTGATTTGAAGACTGTCCTGGCGAAGGGATACAAGCATGCGACTGTAAACATAACTCGTACACATAGACTCGATTCCTATTCAGGGTAATGAAATAATGAAATATTTTCATTTCAAATCGTTGCATTGAGTTCCACCACTAAACGCAATGCCTAAAGAATTCGTCAGCACGTGGGCAACAGAGTATCTCAACACTAGGTTCCCAGAATCTCTCTGCCTAGCTGCAGTAATGCTAAAAAAAACAAAAAAAAACTTTGAGTTTATGATTAAACTAAAAATTTAAATGTACTTACCTCAATTTCCAGGTGAATGTCTGCTTAGAGTGTATATCAACGTCTCTAAGAACGTTGAAACGTAGCTTCATCAGGTGTTCCGCACAAGCAACCATCACACACTTGAAAAAATTTATTGCTAAAAAAGTCTTAAACGGCATGGAGAAGTATAGAGAAGTGAGTTTTTATGATAATATATATTGTATTATTTATTTAGTTATTTCAGTTGGGTGCAAATATAAAGAAAAGGCATCTATTTAGAAACAGATTTGTTTGAGTAGTGGGACTTGAAAACATGCCTCTTGGAAATCTTCGTAAATTAGGGATAGGAGAACATTAGGATGGCTTTATTCAATATGAGATGTTGAATTGCGTAAAGTAAAATAGAACCAGACATATTCCTTTCTCGTTCTAGTATGTTTTTTGTTAATGAAAAGCGACAGATCGACAACACTTAGTAGTATTTTTGTAGAAGTTGGTGTTTACGTTATTGATATTTATACGATACAGCGTCACACAAAATACAGTATGGACAAGCGTTGTGAAGCGAAAAATAATCTTATGTCCGAAATGTTGAGGTATCTTGATAAATATCTTCAGGTATGGGTTTGAAATATTTAACCTACATGCTGTTCCCGTAAAAGGATTGCAGATGCTTCCACCTTGTATATGTAATAGTACTTTTTCAATTATTATAATAATGTTTCCTTTATTACAGATTGACATATTATGCAACGATGAGTTACTAGGCAAGGATCATACATTAAAATTTGTATATGTAACCCGCTGGAGGTTCCGAGACCCACCACTCAGGTTACAGTATAGACCTAAGATTGATTTGTAGATTTATATTAATAGTTATTATTTAGAAATTCATTATAGTTGTGAACTTATATGTGAAACTCTGTGTTTCCAATATTTTTTAAAGACAAAAAAGAATAACAAATTCTTATCTTATATAATATTTTTATCAATTATTACCTTAGTTCTTAATATTAAAAAAAACATCTTCAACAAAACTTAAAATAATAATTAATCATTAAAAAGAAAACACTAACTGCTAAACACTAACAAACAAAATATTTATAAAGAAATTGTTGGAAACATTGAATTCACAAGTGAGCTCTAAATTATGCTATTGTTAATAGCACAGCTGTATCACAAAACTCTGAAATTAAATATTTTATTTATGATTTACTTATAAGTAATGTCAATTATAAGTCACCAATTTTAACTTTTAGTATAATTTTCTTCTATAATTGTAACAACTTGACTTCCTGAAATCAACGCCGCTCCTTTTCTTTTTTGCGTTTGCGAGGAAACGAAAGTGATTCTACTGAGTGGAAATTGAACCCACAACTGTCACGTGGACAGCCAGTCGCTGTCGCCGATTCACGACGGCCTCAATTATTATTTAAAATATTATTTTAAGGTTTTTCCATGTATATACTTATTGATATAAAGCTATACTTTAAATATATGTATGTTGATTTGAAAATAAATATATCGTGACATAACGTCATATTGTAAATAGTAGACAAGTTGAAATTCGTGAATTAACCAGTGTTGACGACTATTAGAAAATAAATGAATAATTTTGTATGTATCTTAAGATCTGCATACTATGTGTATATTATATTTTATATAAAATGCAATTTTAATATTACATTGTAATCGCTCACTAACAAAGGTGGGAGTTTAGTTAGCAAATAATATAATTTGTGATAATATCATTGAATGTATGTCATTAATTATTAAAAACATCGACATCGATGTAACGAACGATTCGATCAATCGATTTTTGGAGCAACTCGTTAATGAGTTTCGAACTTATGAATCGTTTAAATTAAATTAATTATAATTAACAACATTTACACATTATCTTCTTGGTTTATTTTTTTATATCTTGCACAGTCTTTGTTATATCAAAATTAAATACCTTTTCTACTTCATATAAATGTACATAATTTTTTTTTAAACCTCGCAACTCGCAGGGCGTCCAATACATCTGTTAATAATTTGGACCATTAATCATTAATATTTTAAATTAAAAAAAAACTAACTAGAATGTGCAACGGGTCCCTATTAGTATTGTGTAAATGTATGTAAAGTAAACGAAATAAAAATTTGTAGAATTTTATACATAAATAAATAGTTAAGAGAAATTAACAATATTTTTAAAAATTTATAATTTACTTTATTTTCTTAATTATCTTAGAGTATTTTAGTTTATTGTAAAAAGAGATATTTTAGTTCTTTTTGTTATTTTGTTTTAGTTAATTTTTTTGTTATTCACAAGTAAAAATACCTAAATGGTGTTATAGTTCAGTTAGACAATTTTAAATGAATGTTAGTCTAATACAAATGATTTCATGATTATAATTATTTGAAATATATTATTTGAAAACTTGTTTTTTTTCCATTATACCTTAAATATAATAAACATTGTAAAAAAACTGATTATTCTTTATAATTAATATATGAAATGACATTGTTTGAACTCCATCATGACAAAAAAAAGAAAAAATGAGATATTTGTGACAAAAAAGCTTTACACTGTACACAACAGGGTAGGCAGAGGGAACTTAGGGTTCACCCTACTTTCCGCCGTTCCTGTTGAATAGCGAACGACGGGCTTTTGCCTTGGTGTCATAGTGAAGAAATGAAAATATTAATAAATAATAATCATTCATTTCTTCGAGTGGGAATCGAACCCACAATCGTCACATAACAGTTATAGGAATTTTGTAGTTGCAGACAACAAGGTCTGTAATGTTTCATTTTTCAGCAAATATTAAATTACAATATATATTTGCATCGATTTTACAAATCGATTCGATTAATTTTCTTAATATATCTGTACAAATTTTCACATAGAACGTCTGTGCCACCTTTGTTTGTGTGAAACAAACCAAACGTCAAACTGCACTTGTGTTCGCACCTGTCAAAGTTATAAGCGATGAAAAACTGAAAAATGGACGACCGATAGATTTTCCTTCGCACGTGAACTTCATAGTTAGTTTTTATTTGTTTATAAAGAGCGGTTTGCCGTCAAGCTGGGTGCCAAAACCGTGGAGCGCTTCTTGAACCTCGCCGACGACAGCTTCGTCGAGGATGTCAACGACGACTTAAAATGTTTTCTAGCCGAAAAAAATGTTGACAGGTAAACATTAATTATTAGTTTATTACACATATCCCCGCTAAAATATTGTATTATAGAAAACACTCGTTAAATAATCTCAATGTCAGTGTATTGTGTTAATTTTCTGTTGTGCTGTTCATTTATTGTAGAGAATTGTATTTAATTTTCAAGGTTATGCGCCGATTCGTTCGGTCGTTTCGTAGGACGCGATCATCGCTCTGAGACGACACTGTGCACTAATATAACTGTAAACCATACAAAAAAATACCGCAGCTGTTTCCTAAACTCGCATACCTGCTTCGTTATTTTTTTTCTCTTTATTAATAAACGTGTAAGTGTAAATTTGGATGAATTTCTCAAACAAATATGAATGGAAACAATGTCTATTGTTGGGAATCTTTTGTTGTGAAAATCTTCAATTTATACTAGAGTAAGAAATATTTTTTTAAGTTTTAATATTGAATGATTTTCAAGTAAATATTTTCATTTAAATAATGTACACATTGATTGTATTGTAATTTATTAAAAAATTATAAATATACTAATAATGTAATGTTAATGTTAATTACATATGCATACCAAAATAAGATTGAAATAATAAATAATTCTTTCAATGACTTCATGTGACTTTCAAAAGTGTTTCTTTGATTGAATATACTAATCTCAGTGACTACTGGATCAAATTGATATATTATGCTATACAAACAGTGCATTTATAATTACTTAAAATTAATGAACAAGAAACAATATTTTTAAAGTGTTGTTCCACACCTCTGAGAGAGTAATAAATATTTTGTTAATCTATGTATTATTTTATTGAATCTAATCTATGTTTTTTTATTTGTTAATTATGTATTATTATTATGCATTTATAATCAAGCATAACAAATGATTTCCACAAAAGAATGTTAATTAATAATTTGAATGAATGTTAATTAATAAAGTTTGTTAATTAATAATGTGAGGAGCAAATTATTACCCAAAACAATTACATACAATTACATATGCATACCAAAATAAGATTGAAATAATAAATAATTCTTTCAATGACTTCATGTGACTTTCAAAAGTGTTTCTTTGATTGAATATACTAATCTCAGTGACTACTGGATCAAATTGATATATTATTTTAGTGTTGTATAATCCACTTTTCCTTAAAGGAAACCTTTAGGCTATATTAAATCATATTAACAATTTTGATGTAATACACTCATAAATAAATCATTAATTCATTCGTAAATAAATCATAATTAAATCATTAAATTAAATGAATACCTCAGGTTCTTAAAATTTGTCATATATAACTATTAATTGTATGTATTTGACCGTGAGGAAAAAGTTGCAAATAAAAGCTACTTAGAAATATAATTCTCAAGTTGTTTAAATTTTTGATATTATATTCAATGTTAGCAAAAACTTTTTCAGTTGAGCCCTTATTATGTAAGTGTACTCTCAATTAATAGCTAAAAAATCTTAAGCCAATTTTTTTCTCAGCTAATCTGTTTAAATTAATTAGCAAATCTATTTACCTTATTAACTTAAAAATATAGTAAAAAACATTTAAATATGGAGTCAAATAATACATATAGAATATAATTGATGGTTCCTAGGTAAAGTATTAAAAGTGTAAATGGTTTTATCACTCTTTTAAACTACTAAAAAATGTAGATTTATTTTTTTTTAATTTGAAAACTATAGTTAGTAAACAGTTTTTTAAATGTGTATGTAGTCTAAAACTACCCTTGTTAGTAGTTCAAAACAGTTCTTTTCGCTTTTGATAGGGGCCGTTAGCTTCACGCTGTATCCCACACACAGCAGGGTAGGCAGAGGGTACCTAGTGTTGAGACACTCCATTTAAAGATAGATAGGGAACATTGATAAGTATGAAATAATGTATATAGAGTGTTATCTGTGGCTTAACACACAACTCTAAAATATGTGAAAAGAGGAGATTGAGGGGAGGGGGAGACTATACCACTTATTTTTTCTTTTCGTGTTGTATACAATATTTACACGAAAATAATCATGATCCTAGAAACAAATTCTGCAAATTACAGTACCATCAATGAGCTGTGGCTGCTTTGCAAATATGACTGTACAGATTTGTTTTTAGAATAATTTCATACTTCAGATTATTTTCACTACTCGTTAATTGTTGTTTAGTGTCCTGATATTCCCGCCGGTGAGCAACTACCGTCGTTTCCTCATCCACCGCTGCGTGGAGCAGCTGTGCCGACCGGAGCTGACCACCTTCTCTATAGGGCTGAGCGACGAGAGGCGCACCGTCGTCTGCTATAGAGATAAATTGTTGAGGTGAGAGGTATTGTGTGTTATTTTATTTTTGTCTTCTCCTTAATAGAATAATTTTGACATATTTAAGGAGTCTTATCGTTTATCCTATCGTGACACGTGTCTATGAATCGAATGAATGATTATATTTAAAATTATTTTTATTTCCCCACTGTGGTAATCACAGTGAGTGAGTGAAATTGGGGAGAAAATGGGAAACAACACACCTCAATACAGAAGTGGACAAATAAACTGTTATCCTATCTCATTATGCGGGAAAAGCGTAAAGATAAAAATATGATTAATAAATCAATAATTAAAATCACATACCTGTTATTTTAAATATATATATTTTTTATTTAAACAAAATATCAATCTCTTAACGCCTTATTCGTCTATGTTTTTATGTTTTTATACTCCACAAAGCTAAATATGCGCGTTTAATCCGGCTTAAGAGTTTTCATTTAAAATGTTTTAGAATTGCAAAAATCTAAGTTTTTGATTATTTTTTTTTTTCAATGTCACACTGCATCCCACGTGCAGTAAGGTAGGCAGAGGAAGCTTACTGTTAAGACACTCCGCCCCCCACTTTTTGCCAATTTTTATAGGCATTGTATGTTGAGTGGTGAAACTCAACGTCGCGCTTTGCTTCGACACCAGATCGAAGAAATTTAAATATTAAATATGTCTTTTCCTCGAGTAGAAATCGATCCTACAACCTATTGCTCTTGTAGTCGCTTACGCTTGTGCCCCAGCGCCACGACTGGTTCTTATCTATACTGTAATTTGTCATACAGTGATGAGGCTTGCGCACGACCAGCCATGGGCTTGACTCAGGAGAGGAACGATGAAGCCGGCGCTGAGAATGGTAAGTGCTTTTTATATATATTTATAATAACTAAAGTTTTAATAAACTTGTCTAATTTAAATATGCTTATATTGATATCCGGCTCGAAGGACCAATTTTGTATTACCATGTTATGTTATTTCTCGTCGTTAAAATTTTAAATATAGAATGTAAATATGTAATAGCGTTTTTATATAACGTAAAAAGTTCATTTTAGTGGACCATATTATTTGGTCTACGCAGTTTTTTGTCAAGGGTATTTTTTTAGGTGGTTTAGTCACTGAATGTTAGCTGAATGTTAGTTGAGGCATGTCTTGGCGCAAGCTGTTGTGACTAACTTGATGAAATTAAATATTTTGTATTTGCATTTCCTCGCTCTGGTAACGAGGTAAAAGCGCGCCGCTAAGCTCCATTACTTAACCCGCATTACCTCCGTAATTCAGGCGGCAGAAAGTGGTAAACGGATTCCCAGATTCGCACTGCCTACGATGCTGTGTGTGTGTGTGGTTAAAAAAATGTGAGTCAAATGCTGCGCTTTGTGTTATCATACTGAAGAAATAATATTTTTTTAAAAATACCCATATGCTCCTAGAGGGAATCGAACTTACAACCAGCACGTCTATAATCAAAGATTCAAAGATGTTTTTACGTTGTGTGGTCGACCGTACAGTGTCGTAACTATCTGTAGAATAAGCTACCCAATTTTCTGTTATGTAAATGTTAATTTGTATAACGACTGAGTTTTCTTTGTTCCGCGCTAGTCGTAGGTTTTGTTCTGAGACAGTGTAATTTTTTATGTTCATCATTAGTGTACGCGTAATTTTGGATTTTTTTCTTAAAGAGTAAAATTATTTTGTTTTTTTTTCTTTTAAAATGAATAGTTCTTAGGTTTCTGCCCTTTATAATGTTTAAAGAATTCTTATTTTTTTTTGTAGATCTCAGTTATTCAAGCTTAGGAGGATAAGCGACTGTAAATCCGGCAGATTCTCAGTTTGATCCTTATTTGACGAAATTAAATATTAAATATTTTTATTTTCTTGCTATAGTCTTGCCAAACCGCGGCATTGAGTTCCGCCAATAAGCACGTCATGCTTCCAGAATTCGGCAAAAAATAGGGTACGAAAGGGTCTTAACGAAAACGGAGTGCCTTAACATTAGGTTCCCTCTGCCTACCCTGCTATGTGCGGTATACAGCATAAACTTAGAGTTACTCCGTTACTTTCAGCCTAGTTTAGATATAAACATAAATGATGAAAAACATGAACGATATTGCTATTAGGAACCTAACGCTGCGACTTGTCTAACAATAACAGTGTAACAATTTTATTTTTAATATAAGATCTTCCTCAAAATGACATCCAACCCTCAACCATTTCATATACAGACAGACAGACAGAGATAGTTAATACTTTTAAAGTAGATATATTAATAATCTATAGAATTCTCTGAAGCGTTCGTTGCTAAACAGTCAGTTCGTTTCCTAACTGAAGCTGTTGGTAAAGTATTTAGTAATAAATGGCAATGAGGTCAAGTTTTGCTCTTTTGAATATAATAATTTAAGTAATGACTTTCGTAGCGCAACTTGCGACTGTCGCAGCTTGTTTGGGAGGTGGTCACCTGTTCAATATATTTTACTTTTTTTCATTTAACAATATGCAAAGAGACCAGTACAGGTAGTGGGTACGATTCCCACTTAAGTCCCACCATTCAAAACACAATGCCTTTAGAATTCTGCGGAAAATGGAGAACGAAAGTGTGTCTTAATGGGAACGTAGTCTCTTAACCCTAGGTTCCCTCTGCCTACCCTGCTATGTGAGGGATACAAGAAGCAAGTGTGTTCAAGCTTAATACGGAAAATATTGATGTGATCGCGTAGGCCATTTTGATTATGACAAAGGTTATAGAAAATATTCATAGAGTAAATTGACAACAAGACTTTTGATCAAAAAAGATACAAAAGACAGTTTTTTATCTTCACGCAGGGCGGAGAGAATTTAATGTTCCCCCCCCCCCCCCACTATTCGCCTTATTCGAACGGATCTCAACGCCGCGCTCTGTATTGTTACCAGAGGGAAGAAATGAAAATAATTTATTTTCTCGAGGGGAAGTCGAATCCACAACTGTCGCATTCGCATTATATATTATTTAGTTGTGTTGACAACTTATAAATATTAAAAAATGGGTAATGTGGATAGCAGACAAACATATTTCATGGTCTATAAAGACTTGGATTGGTTATATCATCATAATATTT
Organism: Heliconius erato x Heliconius himera; assembly: GCA_013421005.1. NCBI lineage: Eukaryota > Metazoa > Arthropoda > Insecta > Lepidoptera > Nymphalidae > Heliconius > Heliconius erato x Heliconius himera. The sequence goes on along the minus strand of JAATLQ010036096.1, from coordinate 11,842 downwards.
TTAAGCTTCGGCTTAAAATATTTACTAAAATACGGAATTATGAAACACAGTAGTAAAAATATATTGTACGTTTGTTTGTTTGTGTTGTTGTTTTTTCTTAAAAGATCGAGAGTAACGTAAGATTACGTATTAAATTGTTTCGATTTAACATAAAAACGAAAAACAATAAAGATATTTAATTAATTTAACGCGATATCCTTACGAAGACCAAAAATAGAGAGCAGGGTCACCAGGTTTTATTTTGCTTTCTCCACAAAATGTAATATAAATAATTGGAATTTAGGCAAAGAAAAAAAACATTTGAAATTGAACTATTGATTTAAAGAAGTTTTAGATAATATAGTATACATATCGATATTAGGAAGCTACAATACTGCATTAAAATATAAAACATAAAAGAGCAGCCTGAGGCTTTTTCCCGTATAACAGGTTAGAAGGAAGAAGGAACCAGTATTAAGACACTGAGTTCTCCGCTGATGAACATTTGAGCCACATACGCCTTGTTTGGCGGAATTTAACGCCGCAAATTATCAAAAAATCCAGAAACAAAAAGGCCTTGACTTATCAAAACCTATTACAAATAACATAATGAATGCAGCAGGTAACAGTAACGTTTCGTCCTTCTCAATGCCGTTGCAATGATATAATACGCTGTGTTGTAATATCGGTGACCGGCGCGCGCGCAACTAGGCCGCGCCAGTGAAAGTAGCACGACGCGCCGGCGGCCACCAGCGCGGCGGTAAACACGGCGTGGGTTGCCTAGCCTTTGTTATGCCTCTTTGTGTTTTATGTTGTTTTTTAGTTTTTAGGTTATTTTTGTGGCCAGGTCATCGGATGCTATTAAATAACGTGGAATAAAGAGTTTCAACAGTTAACTTAATCTTGGCAAAAAATCTATAACATTGTTAAGTTTCATAACTCAATATTCATTTGGTTGCATGAGCTGATTGATGTTGGGAAAAAATATTTTTGTTTTAAATAGTAGAGTTCTTGATGCAATGCTCGACTGTGAATTCGGCGGAAGGTGTGGAACAATGGGAACGGTGTGTCTTAACATTAACCTCTGCATAAACTGCTATGTGCGGGATATAGCGTGAAGCTAAAAAAGTGATCTGCCGTGTGATTTCGGCCTAGAATAGTCTGGTACTGGTGGTGTCGTAAGAGGCGACTAAGGTACGTGTGGTAGAGTCACGTACCAGCAATGGCAACACGCATGGGCAGACTCGACCGGCGGTAGTCACCATCAGGTGACCCGAACGTTCGTTTGAATTGTCTTTTTCCATAAAAAAAAATTGAGAAAGGCTGTAGATTATATTACGTCACGTTGATTGGTGCGATATAACCTTCTGTAACACTTAGAATGTGCAATATGTCATACAAAATTACACAGCTCTTAGTTATTTCCATTATAAGGCCCGGTCTCCACCAAAGCAGAGATGTGCGGAGAAGTCAAAAGCGGAAGGTTACAAGACAAACTTTAGCGATCTCCACTGAAGACGAGATGTGTGAATAACAATATTGGAATAATTTTATAGATTGTTAAAAACAACATCTCTCCGTTCGTCTCGACTCCGCTTTCATGGAACCCGGGCATAACATGCGGCCGAATCCGCAGGTAACTAAGGTGTGCTACTATTGTTGTATTTTTTCAAGGTCTTTGAATCTTTGTCCAATATTATGAAGATTGATTTTAATGTTATGTTTCCATTATGATATAATGACTACACTATGGAATAGAAAATATTTTTAAATTGGAAAATCGAAAATCGATTTTTTTTAATATATGATGATAATTTTATTTGTATTATTGTTAGTTCAGTGATTTTAGCTTACATGATGCATCTGTATATGTTTTTATATTTACTTATTAGCTCATAATTATTATACTTACTTAAAACCTAACCATTAGCAGTTTAGATTTAGTGAGATAACTCGATTCGATGCAATAGATATCGGCAAAAAAAAAAAACAACATTTTAAACTTAATTATGTATGTTACAGCCTAATTATTAAAAAAGTTACTCGATTCAATTACAATCGACTCCACTGAAAACATAATAAGTAAGCATATGATAAAACTATATACTAATATCGATATCATAGAAACATCGAGACATCGAGCACTCAACTGGTCAATCAACATCTTCCTTCTATTCGCTTCCTCGTGTTAACCGTCATAGATTTCTATACACTATGCCATAAGCTTCAGGTTCGTTCTAATTTGTCGTTTTACAGGCTTGTCCGTTGCGTAACGTCACTTGGTACCTTGTATCCATACGAATGATATAAGACTACCTAATGTTTATACTACGATATGATATATGGGAGCTTGTTTTCCGGTTTGTCGTATAAAATGTTAACTTTTACTCGCAACTTCGCTCCCGTGGTTGAAAAGAAAATATTAAAAGTTGTGTTTGGAGAAATTAGCGGAATGTGGGGAACGAAGTGTCTTAACACTAGGTTCCCTCTGCCTACTCTGCTGTGAACGGGATCCAGCGTGAAACTGTGTTTGGAGTAATATGACACATACTCAGTTCCCGAAGTTATTCTGAATGAAGGTTCTGTGTGGATTACATTCAAACTATTAATGTGATCTAGACTATAGCCTATAATCTTCCCCGATAAATGGACTATCCACCAAAGAAATAAGTGTACAATTAGAATCGTCAGTTTCTGAGATTAGCTAGTACAATCATACAAATACATACTTATACAACCTTAGCCTAACACTGAGTAGTGTTAAAGCACTCCGTTTTCCATTTTCCACCCTCCCCGAAGCATCTCAATTTGCCACAATGGTATCCTAAATGCAATATCTATATAGTTAAATCTTGATAATATCAGCCAATCGTGATTACAACCACCTGTCGTAACGTTGTGATTGTACAACGCGACGTGTAGAGCGCTCGAGCCGCAACCTGGGAACATTTGTCACTTACGTAGGTAACTAGAGGCCGGCGTGGCGCAGAGGCACAAAAGTGTGAATTTAAGTGTGACGGTTTGGGTTCGATTCGTACTCGGGGAATGAATATTCATTAATATTTTTATTTCTTTGCTCTGGTACCAAGGCAAAGCGCGGCACTGAGTTCTGCTACTCAATTCCTTTAAGGAATTTGGCGGAAAGTGGAGTACGGAGAGTCTAAACACAAGGATCTCTCTGTCTACCCTGCTATATGTTGAATACAGTATGAAGATGAAAAAAAAATAGATAACTATTGAATTGCCTGCGACTTTATCCAAGTAAATGTAATGTAAAGGTCTTAGACCTTTACATGAAACTGAACCAATTTAAAGAAAAGCACTGATAGCAGGCGCAGTATATAAATCGTTATAATCGATCCGATTAACGTTTATTGAGGAAGGCTTCAGGCTATATTACATGTTTTATAATTTCACGCTGTTTGCTGAATTGTGTACATAGCAGAGTAGGTAGGGAACCTGGGAACTAGTGCTAAGATACTCCGTTCTCAATAAGACACTTCTGTTCCCCATTTTCCACCGAATTCTAGAGTCATTGCGTTGCGGGTCGGAGCTTAATACTCCACTTTGACTCGTTACCAGAGCGAGGAACATTTTATTTACTCAAGTGAGAATTGAACCCACAATCTAGCGCTTTTAAAATCGCACGCTTGTGCCCTTGCGCCACGACTGACCTCAAAGTCAAACTTAATTTTTTAAACTCACACAGTTTTTAACATAAATATAATTTAATAGAAAATTATAGAGAATAAAAAACATATTTTATGACTTTAGTAGGTACTTAAAAATTGGTCCTTCATTCTGTTTCTTTAGATTGTAGAAATAAAGATATTTTTAATTCATAGTTGCGAATTCTCCTATAATCTATGTGGGACTGATCGGAAAATGGAACCTTGTTTTGAGTGACGGAAGTCAACTTCACTTAATCTACTACAGTTCAACGGAAAAATGAAAATAATTTATGTATCCCTAATTATTTCCCAGAATGGAGAACCTACAACCATCAGGCTTACATCCAAACGACGTCCTACTTCACCACGATGCCTTCAATGGTGTCAATATCTTGAAATATTTTTTTTAAATTTCATTAAATCACTAGATTTTTATCCCATAGTAAATACTATGATGTAATGCGCAGGCGCAGACGCAAGTTGCAGGGCGGCGCGCGCGCAGGAAAAGATCAGGTGAGTACAAAACATTTCCTATAGCTACACCATTTGTTGACCGACCGCCGCCACGGGCGGACGTGTATACGCATTGTTTTTAATATTTTTTATTGAGTTTTTGTGCGATTTTTGTGTTATCACCATATTGAATTTAGATAACAAGTGCTTGGAACAACTGATATTTGGATTGTATGTCGGCCTTGATTGATAATATAATGTGAGTAGGATTTTATTTATTTTTATTATCGATACCATGTTAAATTATAGGATTATTATATACGAAATACAACAATTTGAACACGGATAAAGATTTACGTAAAAGGAAGCAATTTGTGGAGTTTTTTTTTTTAGTTTTTGGTACGTTTTAATTCCGCATTCGAGTTTTTGTTAGACCTTAATTGAAAACAATTTTTAATATATTTAATTGTATCCTCTATGTAAATGATTATTTACATAGAGGACAAGAAATTTAAAAATATACACAAATTTAGGATTAGTAGACTTCAAAATAAGGATAATTCAAAAGGCTAATGTGATACATCACTTTACACAACACATCACTTATATATAGTAAGTACATTGACATTGAAAGATAAACATTACATATTACGTCAAAGAGCCTAAACGTTGCATCTTTTAATAATACCGGGGAAACCCCTGTTTTTTACTAAAGTCAAAAGAAGAAGATTAAAAGCATGCATGTACTATTATTGCCAATTGCTTTTATTTCAGAATGTTGACTAATGATTTAAAATACAAAGCATCTGTGTTAAATTTCATAACTCCATGTATGTTTGTCCACAAAATATCTCGAAACTCAAAAACTTGAGAGTACAATCCTAGATTTATCTAAATCTGTTTAGCAATTTTTGAAATAGGTAGATAATTGACAGATATTTGAAATCTTTATAAGCAACCAGAAATAAACTTACTACGATGGTAGTAGGTTCAATATCAGACATATTGCGCTAACGTCCTGTAATTATTAAATGCTAATTAAAATATTCCATATAAACAGTTCGCCATGTCGATGATGTCATAGATGTAAATAGAGTTTGTTATTAGGTATTTTAGTCAATATTAGTAATTGCTTTATATATGTATCTATTGAGGCCGGTCGTGGCGCAGCGGCACGAGGTGTGACTGTGAAACCGACTGGTTGTGGGTTCGATCCCCACTCGAGGAGATGAAATATTTACTTAAATTTATATTTCCATTTTCTTCGCTCTGGTGTCGAGGTTAAGCGCGGCGTTGAGTTCTGCCACTCAACACGCAATGCCACCAGAATTCGGCAGAAAGTGGGGAACGGGAGTGTCTTAACGCTATGTTCCCTCTGCCTACCCTGCTGTGTGCGGGATACAATGTGAAAAAAAAAATGTATGTATTATTAGAGGCTAATGCCGTACTATCTGTAGATAGGTATGTGTGGGTTCATTGCCCAATTGCTAACATCACAATTATCTTATCATCGAAATTAAACTGATATAGTATTTTCTTACAATATATTTTGATATGTTTTGTGTTTATCTTTAAGAATATCAAAATTTTGTTGAAATTTGAATCGTAAGAAAATAAATAGTATACCTATTTATTTTACTTTTGTCTTTATTTTAAGTAGAGGCGTCACTTTTTGAATGGTGGAACTTACTTTATTTGACCAGATCAGAAAAAAAAGTAACCAAGTAGGATTCTATGATATAGGCAGCGTCCCTTCGTCCCCATCGTCCATTCGTACTTTAATACTAATCAAGTAAAGACATTAAAGAGTCAATGTAATCTATATAAAATCATTTGTTATTGTTTGGACCATATAGTATAAGGCTGATGTTGCTGATTTTGATAAGTTTATTTATATACTATACTAGAGACCAAACCTTAAGCTCACGTGAAGGTTTGCTTAAAAATTAATTAATTAAATTTTTTATCAGTCAATTTGTAAAAGTATAGTTATTACCGTATTAAATGATATATTATTTTCTTAAAGATCATATTATATTTATATATTGTTTATATAAATTAAAGAAAAAATTAAATGCATATATAAATTGATATAATATAATAAATCAATTGTTTATTATTTCAATAATTGTATAATCTGTCAAATCAAGTGCTCGTTTCCATATAAGTAAATATTATGATGAAACATGTTGATTTGTTGTTATATAATATATTTGTTTGTTTCTCACGCCATTTTAATCATATAAGGCTAAGGAATAGTCATAATATATTAAAATGTTTACCTTTTTTGTCTGACTTGACATGGAGAATTTCTAGAGAGAGATTCCTAGAGATTGAATTTTTAAGTTACAAAATAATCGTCCTTTCATTATGGTCGATTGCAGAGTATGTCTACATACTCTATAATTAGACAGTATAAACTAAAAATATATAATTACATATTCGATATGTAATTGTTATCAATATTGTTGAGGCCAGTCGTGGCGCAGTGGCACGAGGTGTAACTACAAAACCGACTGGTTGTGGGTTCGATTCCCGCTCGAGGAGAAGAAATATTTACTTAAATTTATATTTCCATTTCTTCGCTCTGGTGTCGAGGTTAAGCGCGGCGTTGAATTCTGCCACTCAACTCGCAATGCCTCCAGAATTCGGCAGAAAGTGGGGAACGGAGTGTCTTAACACTAGGTTCCCTCTGCCTACCCTGCTGTGTGCGGGATACAACGTGAAGCTGAAAAAAAAAATCAATTGCATCATTAAAAAAGAGTATTTAAACTCACTACTATAATTAGCAATTTGCTGTTTACTACAAATACTCATTTTTTAAGCTTCGCGCTCTATCTTGCATATAGCAGGGTATGCAAAGAAAATCTAGTGTCAAAACACTTCGTTCCCTCTATTTTTCGTCCAATTTTCCAGACATCTCAATCTCTCCGGAAAATCTTGTTATTAAAGCAATTAAATAAAAATATTTTTTCTTCCCAAGTGGAAATCGAACTCACAACCGTCGCGTTTGTGTGTTGCCTCAAAAAACGATACTTAGTAATACCTTAAAGTAGACTAATACAAATATACTAACAGAATTAGTTCTGTCAGATTGTTTGTATCCTACAAAGAGAATGTCAAATAACCTTTCAACTTTACCAAAGTGGTGAATGGAGGTCAAAGATACAACGACATGACTGACCTCGCAGCTATTCGTTACAGTGAGCGTCTCGTAATACGTTACAGTAACATCACCGTGACTGACATAACTGACTAAATTTTAATATTAATGTTAAAAATTGTTGGTTTTACTGCTGTTATGGTTTAGTTGGAGAAGTTTTTCGCATAGGTCACGTTAGTGTGTTTTAATGCCATTTGCGTTCAATACGGTGTTTAACTCCACTATATAAAATATATTATACATACATACAAATTGAAATTAGATTAAAAAACTTGAAAATATGTATAAGATTAACGATTATTGGTAAATAGTTTTGTACGTATTGCTGAATTCCTTAAAACCTAAAAAAATGGACCTACTTTTAAAAGCACGCAGAATTCATTCAAAATATTTTTTCTTTTATTCAGAAATAATTAGACAAGTAGATTTTTTCCTTCACTTAATCTCAATGAAAACAATACAGTAGGTACCTACTATTAAATGCGTATGACTGTAAACGGTTGTGGGTTCAATTTCCACTCGGGGAAATTATTTATTATTTATTAATATTCTTATTTCTTCGCACTGATCGCAAGGCAAAGCGCGGTGTAAAATTCCGCCACTCGACACGCAATGCCTCGAAATTTCGGTGGAAAGTGGGGAACGGAGATCTAGTATTAAACTAGATTCCCGTCTGCCTACACTGCTATATGAGGGATACAATGTGAACCTGAAAAAAAAACAAAGAAAAAAAGCAAACTATAATAAATTAATAAATGACGTGTATGTTTAGATGTTACATGCTTATATACTCTTCGGAATGTAAACAATTCAAAACACAATTGACGCGTCAATAAAGACGTCAAAGCAGTGTTCCGGTCGTTTACTTCAATTAATTTGTAATAGTCATTATTCTGTGTTTATTATTATTATTTTTAGCTTCACGCTGTATCCCGTACGTTAGCAGGGTAGGGAGACGGAATCTAGTTTTAAGACATTTCCGTTTCCCACTTCCTGCGAAATTTTAAGGCAGTGTATGCTTAGTGTTGGAGCTCAACGTCGCGCTTTGCATTGTTATCAGAGCGAGAGAAAGAAAATAATAAATATTTAATTTCCCCGAGTAGGATTCGAATTCACAATCGTCACGCATACACTCACCTTCCTCATCCTTGCGCCACCGGACTACGAAGGTCTCGATCGGCCTTTATCATTATTCCTCAGCTATAACGTTCTTAAAGTATAAATTAAATCGCTTTCATTAATACTGTTAAAATATTTTTATGTAAGTATTTTATCATGTCAACGTAGTATGTATCAACTTCCTGCTGTTAAGTATTTAGTTAGATTTTTTCCTCGTTACAAATCTACTTTATTAGAGACTAAGCACCCTCTCTCGGCTTCGCCCGCTTGAACTACATAATTATTACTTTCGTTTTCTAATAATAATTATTATCATTTTAGAAACAACTTCTATAACTATATTAAAAAGTATAATTTAAGCTAATTCGATCAATTATTTATAGTGATTTTGTCGAACTTTCTTTAAAACAGTATAACTTATTTATAAACCGATTGAAATAACCAAATTAATTGGACATGCCGTACCAAGCAAAAATGAAAAAATCATTACTTTTTTACAAACGTATAAAAATATAAACGTAGCGGGACTTGAACCCATGCCTCTTGTTACTTTAATGAAATTCTTGGAAACCGCCCAAGCGCTCTCACCACTAATACGTCCTCCTTAGAATGTACATACATTCTTAGAAGTATTAGAAACGACTTAAGGATATTGTTTACTTAAAAAATATATTATCCTTTGGCTATAATATAAAAATAAGTTTAAGCGGACGAAGCCGCGTTTGAGACTAGTATTTGTATAAATTAAAACTAAAATTTGTCAACAAGTGTCGTATTCATATATTTTAAACGGAAGTAAATCTAAACAAGTTTTGTAAGCGAGTTGATGAACTGCAGAATTTTGGGCAGATGGTTGACCCGTCGAACTGGATCAGTAGAGCCGTTGTTTTACTTCCTAATGTGAATTTGATTTAAAATAAGATAATTTTGATTTTTATCTTTATTAGGCATGATTAGTATTTGGCCCATTCGTGGCGTTGGGGCACAAGCGATAGTAAACTTGACAGGTTGTGGGTTTGATTCCCACTTGAGGAAATGTAATGAAAATTTTAATATTTTCATTTTTTCACTCTGGTAACGAGCGAGCGCGCTTTAAAAATGTTAAAAATATTTAACATACTGACAGCGTTCTCTCTAGCCAAATGATAATTCTAAGTAATTGTGTTTGTTAAATATTCTAAATACCACCAGATAACTAGTAAAATACTCACCACGTAACTTGTCTCCATAATAGGAGTAATAAGTGAAAAACAGAGTATCTTAACACTTACTTATGTGAAAAAAAAGGGAGACTACACAAAAAAAAACATTTTTTTATTACTTTACATTGCTTTAATTTAATAGGATTTTAGTGTATCTACATCTAAAAGTTCAAAAACAAACATTAAAATGTTCGTATCGTCGAAAGTGTGCCAAGTGAGAGGGTATTATGAGTTTTGGCGACCTTGCCCCCCTTACTGTTACGACTTACGTGCGCTCCGGCGGTCCCCCGGCGGTCCCCCGGCGGTCCCCCGGCGGCGCTATCGCAATCGTGAGATAATCGATGTTTGGTCACATTCGGACGTTGCTACAGTAGGCTTGTTTTGAAATCGATGGTTTTTTTATCGATTATTTTATTGGTTGATTTAATTGTGCATGTTTTTACATGAGGCCTGTAGACTGTGAAGGCTGTAAACGAAATAGGTTGTGGGTTCAATTCCCACTGGAGGAAAATAAATATTTATTTTTTATTTTTTTCATTTTGATAACGAGGTAAAGCGAGGCGTTGAGCTCCGTCACTCAACAACTAATGCCTCCAAAATCGGTGGGTGTTTCTTAATAAGAACCGAGTGTTATACTAGGGTTTCCGAGTTTCCTCTGTATACCCTGCTATGTGCAGAATGCAGTGCGAACTAAAAATATTTTACACGGCTTTTAATTTTGTATATTCTGTAGTTTTATGCAAGAATTGCGGGTTTTTCCCGAAATGGTTAAAGAAATTATAGCAGAAAGCCGTCTGTCATTCGATATGCAATGTTTATAAATATACAAAAAAAAATAGAGATCAGAATGACGAAGGCTCATCAAACAACTTTTTAGAGTTTGTTTTCTTACAGAAAAAATTACTCAGTAACAATTTTATATTATAAGTAGTCTTTTTTCGCAAAATACTGTAAATGGTTTAGTCTTGTTTTTTTGCTCAAATTATTATTTATATTTAATTTTATATTATATTTTTATGTCTTCGCTCTGCTGTGTCAATGCTAATTGCGTTGAGTCCCGCCACTCAATACGCAATACCTCCAGAATTCGCCGGAAAGTGGGGTACGGAGTGTCTTAACACTGTTGTCTTGATGTTTCCTCTGTCTACCCTGCTGTCTGCAGCATACAGCGTGACGCTGATTTTTAAATTTATTGTTTTTATGATATTCTTAATCTGATTTATGATGATTAATTCTTAAGATTTTGTAATATATAAATATTTTAAAATGTTTGTAGGTTACATTATGTTAATTAATTAATATCGTAATAAATTTTATGATATTAATGACTTTGAATATCTTGTATGAAACCTTATATTTAAGTACGTTTAGTAAGTAGTAAGCATGCTCGATCTGATTTATTACGGTTAAAGAGATGATTACCGTATGAAGGAAAGAGGAAATGGTTGAGACAATCATTACGGGAACGCGACTATTCATATAATCTGGTGATTGATATCTGTATATAATATGATCCTTTATTCATATTTTATAAGAATCTTTAATAAAGGCCGTCATGGTGCAGTGGTATAGAGGCTGACTGTAAACGCCATAATTGCAGATTCGATTCACTCGAAATAGCGTGAAGCTTCTTTATAAAATCTACAGATAACGTGTCATAATACACATATTTATAAAACCAGAACATAAAAGTTAAAAATCGAGCGTATTCAACTTTATTTACATAATCTTGTCTTTAACTCGTTGCCCAAACATCTCGTTATCCATTGTACTGCAATAATAACAAAATTCACTCGACGCTAGACGATAAAACGATGTTCTGCTTACGCAAGGCCGTTAAGTAAGCGTCGGCTCGAAGCCATTCGTTTATTGGATGTTTTTGTATCTCTGTTGCAGATCCGGGTCCACTAAACCTCGGCGGCCAGACCGCGCCGTTTACGTACCGCGAGCTCTACGGTCGAACGAGAACGCGGAAGAAACCAAAACGCCAGATAACAAAAAGACCAATTCTGACGTGAAATGCCCCAAGTCTCCAGCATCCAAAGATAAATCAGCTCACGGCACCCCCAAGCGCTCTCTAGACAAGCACTTCTGCAACGTGTACACGCCGCCGCACCTGCGCGGCCGAGCGCCGCCCGGCGACGACAAGCCTGTGCCTTCCGTGCCAAATAGTGATAGTGCAATATCTTATAGTGATAGTAGTTTTAACGACGTAGAAGTAACTGAGAATTTTTATATAGGAGATTATTTTGCCA
>JAATLQ010036095.1:0-35022 GCA_013421005.1 Heliconius erato x Heliconius himera | reverse complement strand
TATATATATATATATATATATATATATATATATATATATATATATATATATATATATATATTTTTTCAAAAAAATATGTATATACATTATTGTTGTACATAATGTTCAATATTTTATGGTATTTTGTATGTATTATTTTAATATATATATTTTTTATGAATACCGACATCTAGTGTCAAAATATAACAACTATTAGTAGACTAAACAAGTGAAGTTATTAATAGCCCGCCATCTATCGGTACAACATGGTAAAATTCGGTAATCTTTTCGAACTTATGCTTAGTACTTGCTACCCACTCAGAGATGGCGGTTACCATTGTATAAAAATAAATTAATAATATTCTAAATTCAACTATTCACTTACAGATGGCGCGCTAATGTATATTTATATATATTACAATGCTCTACAATCATTAATACATATATTTACTTATTAAACTGAAGAAGCATAATAGATCAACTTAAATTAAATGTTTTAATAATATTTTCTAACGTATAATTTATCATTTTTGTTATTATAATAAAACTGTTGCAACAATTGCTGCATTCAACAATGATCAATACAAATCAACTTGTGACGCTAAAGCCTTAAAAAAAATTTAATATACTGATAATTTCAAAATATATTTTTATTGTTTCGACCACCCTAACCTTAACCCTAAGATTAGGCCAGATAAATAAATGTGACTGTGAACTCTACCCGTATTCACGGCCAAGAATCGGGATAAACACTGTCGGTGCCAAGAGCTAAAATTCTTTAACACTTGTTCTGACGTAGTTTAAAATGTCAGACAATTCGCTACATTGCTTTGATTGATATGAACGAAAATGACGTGTTTCTTTCTTTTATACTCAAAACCTTTTTTTAATCTCATCTGAATCTCTACATACATTTTTAAATGTGTTTCAATAAATTAGAATATTATTGCAATTTTATCACTATTAATAGATATTTGTGTAATATTATAATTATTGTGTTAAATGTAGAGTCGTTTCGTAAGTCTCAAAGTTCTTACTTGTTTACGAGTTGATATGATTTAAATTGTATCAAATGACATCGTCTTATACAGTATGTACTAAATAACATATATTGTTAGATGTATGAGAGTCATAAGAACAAAACCTATTATTGAACATGTAATACGCTCGTTCTTAAAATAGGTGGTGGAAACCACATTTAAGTTATCTTTCAGATCAGTTCAGTTTATATATATATATATCACTAATTAGGTATTAACAATAAAAATAAATACAAAATATTTTTTTTCATTTACATAATATATTACCTAAAAGAATTACAAATGAACACAAGAACCTGACCTAGTTAAAAACATTTTCTTTCTACTTATCACTATTTAAATTTATATTCGATCAAAAATAACTCGATGTTATTCATGTTAATGTTATTTTAAAATATTTAAGTATATAATCCAGAATTATCTTAAATATATCGCCGTGACGTGGTCGGAGGCGGATTCCTGCGTTATTTTAAGTCACCGGTACGAGACCCGACGCCTGTGACGCTGTGTTTAGATACACAGCTTACCTACGCTACAATATATTCGTTGCCAAACATACTATCAAAATAACAATAGAACTGTTACTATGAAGAGATTTATTTTTATTTATATTTTAAACCGACTTCTGTAAAAGGAGGTTTATCTATTCGACTGAATTTCCTTTATGTAGAAACAAAGAAATATACTAAGATAAAAATCTTAGTAAATGGCACACTATTGGTAATATATTTTGTTACTGTTTTAGTTTTTGTTTAAATGTTTTACCTGTTTGTTTATTACTTGTATTCTTTGCAAAGTTACACAATTTTTTCATTAGGTATTCTGGAAATGTATAGATAGTAATCGTAAAAAGTAACAAAAATATGAAAAGAAAATACTTATTTCTTCATTATCTATGGAATATTATGGAATAAATACGTAGTGAACTTCTGGTATGTCATGTTTAGCAGAATAAGACAATTGAAGTTGATACGCGCTACCTCACGTAGATTTAGGAAAAAACCCAGATTATTAGAATTACATTATTTCAAATAGGTAAGTAAGTTAATAATAAATTTAATGATTTTATAAAAGAAGATCAATACAAGCAATACGTTACTGTTTCTTAATAATATATAAATTAATAATAATTATTATTATTTATTTGAAATGTGTGTAAATTGAATTCAAAGGAGCTTTATTAAAGAAATCATGTCATATTGGACCAGTAGGTACAAAATGATCGTACGAGTTAATTGTTCCAAATTGACAGACAAGATTGCCAATCTAAATGGGTACCTATAAATTTACTTTTAAGAGAATCTTCTAGAAACAACGTCTGAATAATAAAGAAAACATTCATTTAAAACTTATAGATATGTGAGAAATACTTTTATTCAAATCGTCAAGTCTTAAAGCCGTTGTTTGAAACGTCGTGTATTACAATTTACATGTAGGTATTCAGCAGAAATCGACAATACAGTTATCTGAACACTTCCGATCGTGGTATAGATTGTAGGCAATAACTTTTCTTCAACGATAACATAAAACAATTAATTGAGTTTTATGAAATATTATTATTGAATTCCCTCAAAATTACCTAAATGAAAATGGATTTTTTTAAAAAATATATTAAAAAAATCGCAAAAAGCACATGTCAGCCATGTGACCATTGTTTATTTATATTATCTCTTATCAGTCGTTGAACTTACCACGTGCTCGTAGTATTTTGTCTGGTTTAAAGCTGTAGCTCATAAGAAAACATTTAATTTTGCTCCATTCAGCCGGAGAGAAAGACAGCTAACAAAAATCATTTGGCGACGACCGAGAAGTATACATAACACAAAGCTATTCGTAAAATAGAACGGTGAGAGGGACGGGTAGATGCAAGTACGGTGAGTGCGAGCAGTGCTAACCGGTCAGGTCAGAGCGTCTGCGTTAACTCGGACAGAAAGAAACGGAGATATACGCTGGAGAATGTGTTCGAAGAGTACAGAGGAAGGTTACATACTTAAGCGTGGAAATTTCCACTGCCGACAATGAAACTTAGCGTAGGGATGTGCACTTACCTGTTCTATGCTATCGATATAATAAGTAAGCTATTAGTAAACTTTTTCTGTAATTTGGTGGGTTGCCAGATTTTTCACGATAATACTTTTAGAGAAGTTTAATTAAACATTTTATATATCATTAAAAATGTTTACCTAAACTTTTCTAAAAGTATAATATTGTATAAATATGAGGCTTTCATAAAGCTTTAATTTGAGATTTATTATAAAATAAAATATTATATAACAAATATCTATTTAAGTATCTATTTATAACATCAATATCATGACATTACTTTAGGCTGGTAGGATAATCTAATGTATAATGTATAATGTCTAAAGTTTAGCTAATATATATAAAATACAGACAGTAACTATTACTTGATAGAGCTTTTTGAATAAAGCAACAATAGAATAAAATAGACTAGCTTTTGTTAACTTTCTTAATTTATCTAATACCATTAATTTCTCATTAATTTCTAATACCATTTTAAAAAAATTTGGATATTTTTTTGACAGTACAGTGATTATGTCTGAGTAGTGGCAATTTTAAAGCAAATGATCAAAACAATAATAAAATCGATTTCCGAGAATATTTTAGTAACATTTGAAAAATAGAAGCTACGAAACATTTAAACAATTGTATATATTATTACGTGTCGGTATTCTCTTTGGATTTTAAAAGCTTTCAATACCGAGTTTTTGTTTGCGATAGTCGTTTGCCGTTCCTATATTATCTGCAATTCGTAGAAAACTTGATGCATTTGGATATGATTTTACCCATTCGTATTAATAAATATAAAAGACAATTATTGAAATATCCTTAAATGTATCTACATATCACTAGTAAATCATAAGAATAGCCAAATTTATAAAAATATTTTTGATATAATGAATAAACATAATAACTCCTCCATAATGACTCCGCAACCGTCGTGACTGCGCCACGACAACGGTTGTCGTGGCGCAGTCACGACGGTTGTGGAGTCAATCCCCATTCTAGGAAATTAATGATTATTTCTGAATATTTTCAATTCTTTGCTTCACGAAGGCAAACTGGGTGACAGACAGAGATGGACGAAGTGTTTTATCACTAGGTTCCTTCTGCATACCTGGTATGCGGGATACAATGAAAATACGCGAAGCTGATTAGTATTTTTTTTAAATAAATATAATCGATATCGACTCCCCAATGACCTCGACAGCGCACCACTGTGCGAGCCCCCGGTAGTCGCGGTCTGGTCGCCGTCGCCTCGCAACCACGCTTGCATAATTACTTTTAACGGACATAACTCGCACTCGTGTCGTTTCAGATTTATAAATAGAAATAAAGAAAAAGATTTATATAAGTTTCACTATTTATTTATTTATTTTTAATTAATTACCTTTTATTTATTTTCTAATTTTAATTATGCTAATTTATAACTTTCAATACTAATATATTTTTTGTACTTATTTAGAAAACTTATAAAAATTTGAACGTAGCGGGACTAGAACCCGCGCCTCCTGGAAAACCTCCAGGAAATTTTATATGTTTTCTAAATAAGTATTTTCCTTTCCTAAGTGTGGAATAACACTTTAAAAATGTTCTTATTGTGTTTAACATGTTTTGTATTAATCAAATTGTTATAAAAACTAAAATAATAAGAATACAGTGGATAGAACTGTGGAAAAACACTTTTAAAACTTGTAAGCGTATTATAATGTCTAAATATTTATTATTAAACTAATGTAGAAACTGAAAGTTAATACCATATTGTATTACAAATGAAAAGATTAGACTTGACTTAAGCTGGCTTAAAAATTATATAGAGATATATCTCTATGTAATTTCGCATCGTTATCTGCCTCTTGGAGAACTAAAAGTTTTCAAGGCCAGAGTTTTGAGATGAAATGTTCCCATTCACATTTCACATATAAAATATTATTTTATTTCATCACGCATTTATAGCAGGGTAAATAAAGTGAACCTAGTTTTTGTCCAATCTTGTGACTTTTGTGAGTGGCGGAACTCAACGCTGCGATAAGAAAAACTTATCAAAACGAAAAAAATTAAAGATTCATTTCTCCAAATACGGCTCGTAGGCACAACCCTCGTGCTTAATCAGACACTATCTCAATACACACTTCACAAAATAAGAAAAAAAATTAAATATACCTACGTCCATACCATCAACATGCAAATTAAATTCAATAATATTAATATTTATACATTTTATAGTTTAATGTACTTGTAATACTTGAAGAAAGTCCTTCATATTAAACTCAAACTCAAGTATGCAAGCAACGATTGCGTCTCTACATTTATAAAAATCTGTTAAACCTCGACTTGAAAATATATAATAGAGCCATACCTACTTATCACAATGTATGCGAATGAAGATAGGTCAGGCATACTAAAAAGTAAGCATTATCTATTTATATAATAAAACTGTAACACATCGCCGTCTCTATATTATGGAAGGAATATATAATAATAAGATAGATTATAAGAAGATTATGGAGAAACGAAAAAAAAGAGTTTAATAACTCTTAAGAGGTTAATAATAGTAGTAATAGAACTAAATTATGATTTTTAACATTTTTAAAGAGTTAATCCACACTTGAGAAAGAAAAATACTTATTTAGGAAACGTATAAAAATTTCGAGTTTCCAGAAGGCGCGGGTTCGAGTCCCGCTACATTCAAAAATGTTATACGTTTTTTCACGGTTATCTTAAAAATGGCTAAACTAAATTAAAAAGCTCTTTTACCTGTTGTATTTTGGCAAACTTAGGTTTCTGTTTTTTTTTTTTTCAATTGGTACATAAATAAAAAAGTCATGTCAATATAAAAAATACATGTCGCAATATTGCTACTAAATAAATGTTTAATTGAATTGGCTGAATCTTTAGTAATGTGTAGATATTGTCTTAAAATAAAAATTATAATGTTATTAGATCACGAAAGTAATTCAAATGATAAAATAAAATGTAGTGCAGTAGAAGCGGGCGCAGACGCGAGCAAGTCGCTAGTTACTTATATGTGTGAACCCACTCTCTGCCGAATTAAGCAAAGCAATGCGTGTTAAGTGGCGGAATTAAACGCCGGGCTTTTGCCTTGGTCCCGAAAAAATGAAAACATTAATAAAAAATAATTCATTTCACTTATAAAACAAAGTACCTACAAATGGTTTGTACATATATGTTTGTTATATTTCTATTACTAATATGACGTTATGCGTTGTCGTCACATCTCCTGACATTCTCTTAATAGATTTAAATGAGTAAGAACATACATTGTTGATTATTACATGAATAGAAAGATGACGAACTTGAGATTGAAAATGAAATAATATTTATTACGTGAGTCCTATTAAAGTACCTAAGATTTATATAATATCTAATTAAAAATCTAAAAATAAGTAAATCGCACTTGTGATTGTAAAATCGACTGATTGTGGGTTCGATCCCCACTGGAAGGAATGAAATATTTATTTACATTTATGTCGACGCAAAGCGCGGCGTTGAGTTTCGCCACTCAACACGCAATGCCTCAAGAACTCGGCAAAACACTTTTTTCACGCTATATCCCACACACAGCAGGGTAGGCAGAGGGAAAGTAGTGTTAAGACACTTCGTTCCCCACTTTCTGCCGAATTCTGGAGGCATTGTGGGTTGAATGGCAGAACTCAACGCCGCGCTTAACCTCGACACCAGAGCGAAGTAATGGAAATATAAATGTAGGTAAATATTTCATCTCCTCGAGTGGGGATCGAACCCACAACCGGTCGGTTTTACAGTCACACTTCGTGCCGCTGCGCCACGACTGGCCTCTATATATATTTATATATATATAAGTATGAGTAATTATGAGTGACTCTTAAAAATGCAATCATATAATCGTTATTAAATTATTTCCACTCAGAAGAGAAATTACTTTCAGTTCGTACAAAGAAAGGTCAAATGCCAATCGGAAAATGTTACTTCGTTTTAAAACTAAAGCTCACTGATACTTACTGCTTTACTTTTTTTATTCATATATTTGATTAATAACATAAATAATTACAGGTATATTAAATGTGTGCTTATTCTACCTAAAAATTATTGAAATTAATGATTATTTATTGTTACTTTATACGTATATAAAATAACATTTTATCCTTTTTTTGTCCGTGAATATACCAAAAATATAATTTATTATGTATATATAGATACATATATAGCTTTAGGTTCAAATTTTATAAAAGTATAATGTTTATAATAGAGGCTTTGAGGCCAGTCGTGGTGCAAGGGCACAAACTGTGACTGTAAACGCTATTGATTGTAGGTTCGATTCCCACTCGAGGAAATTAAATATTTATTTAAATGTATATTTCCATCTCTTCGTTCTGGTGTCGAGGCAAAGCGGCGTAGAGTTCCACCATTCAACACGCAATGCCGTTAAAATTCGGTGATAAGTGTGGATTAGGGGTGTCTTAACACTAGGTTCCCTCTGCCTACCATGCTGTGTGTGGATACAGCGTGAAGCTGATATCATTTGATTTTATTTATAATATTATAGATAAATTATACTAGTAATCTTCAAAATAACTATCTAAGTACAAATAACCAAGAGTAATTAATATAACTGTGTATATAAGTACCTATAGCTTTGAATTGTTTGAAAATATCCTTTTATGTTTAACTGTGACGAAATAACAATAAATATATTATAAAATTTTTGACTAACATTACCAGGTTGAAGTTCACTCTTCAGAAATGAGTCACTCTGGCCTTGCGCTTTCTATTTTATTTTAGTATACGCGGAATACTTTTAGTGTCTATAAATAGATATATTTTCATGGGTATTTTAAAAATCAGTTTAGACTAATATTTAATTTGGTTTAGTTATTTTAATCTTATAAATGTTGTTTTATAAACAGTCGAAGCCATTTTTTTAATTTTAACCCTAGGTGTGACATGATTGCTAGCGTTGAGCACACTGGTTACAAGTTTAAATCCATACACAAACATCTTTATATTTATATTTACAATGTGTTTATATTTACATGTATCACATATACATATTTTAATCAATATTTCAGTTTAATTTCAGCGTTTCATGATAAACGATTTTAAAATTAACCTACAGTTACTTGTCTCTAGGTTCTCCTTCTCTAACCATAAAAATACAGTAGTTGCATACATATAAAATAAATAAAACAATAATTTATTAAAAAAATATATGCTTATATTACCATATCAATGTATATATTTAGGTAAATTTTTAATATTTAAATGTTTTTTATAGGTATATAGCTAACTCTCTAACATCAGACGCGTGCTGGTTATTTTCCACAGTTAAGCTGGAGTCCAATATAAGTATAGCAAACGCTCCTCTAATAGTGGATCGGCGGCTGTCTAAAAGGTCGTCGACCGGCTAGACGGGCTTTCTATTTCGTATCTGTAATGCGCAGGCGCAGTCATATTTGTGCACGAATATGTCATTATATGTCATTTTTTATTTTTTTTTAACTACTAATATCGAGCAAACGTAACCTCGTATAATGCCTTTTTGTTATTACTAAAAATGTTTATCTCATTCGACCTAATTCAAAATGTAGACCATTGAAAATTAATTTTCTCAAGCAAATTAAACTAGGTAATAATAACAAACTTCTCTTTTAAGATTTTTAAATATGTACTTTTACTAGTACATTCATATATAAAACCGTATAGCAATATAACCTTTCGTCCGCAAAGTAGGACAAGTTTCTGCTAAAAAGCGAGCACGTGGCGAACAAGGCCGAACGGAGACATCGACGAGGAGCGCTATATAATTTTTTGTAATATTTTTAATAAGCGATTTTAAGCTTTATTTGTTTCAACGTAAAGCCTAAAATTCAGTTGGTTAATCCGTAAGTGGTGCAGTGACAGTGTTTATAAGCAGTTATGTAAATTGTGTGGTTTTTATCTGACGGTAACTCGTATTGTTAAGTATTTGCCAACTAATATCAGGCCTTATTGTCGTATAGTTAATATGAAATTGGCTCTAAAAATACTTTAATGAATGGTAATGCATCATTTTTGCACTTATAATTTGTTAGTAGAAACTATCTACTTTCGTTACCAAAACATTATTTTGAAAATTCTAGATATATTAATTAGAACTAAATTTACTTGTTGTTGTAATATTAAAGTTAGAATATATTAAAGAATCAATCTTCTTTCAAAAAATAAATAAAATATAAATAAATTTATAGTTCCAAAATTTAAATACAATATTAACATTAAAAAATAATATTAAATAAAAATATATTTTTTAAAAATATTACATTACAAAATTATATTTTAAATCAAATCATATTTTCTTAGATCCTTTAAGAAATATCACGATAAAAAATTGGATATAAAATAAAGCGATGAAATATTTCATTTTTAATATCAAAATTTACGAAAGAAATCAAAAGTTAATAACTTATAAGGCAAAGCAATTTATATGTGTATCTATATAATAGAATTTATGAAGTATGTAACTAACGATACAAATGCAGAACAAGTCTTGACAGTTTTCCAAGTTACGAAGAGGCACTCAAATTTGATTGAGGCCGTCGTGGCGCAGAGTTACAAATGTGCGATTGTAAACGCAACGATTGTGGGTTTGATTACCAATCAGAGAAATTAATTATTATACGTTAATATTTTTATTTCTTTACTCAGAAATTGATCGAAAAGTGGAGAACGTAGTGCCTTAAAACTAGGTTCCCTCTGCCTACCCTAGTATATGCTGGATACAGCGTTTACAGCTGAAAAAAAAGGAAAAAATGTGTAAAAAAAATGGAATAAGCAATACAAGTACTGAACAAATCTTGACATTATTCCAAGTTACGAAGAGGCATAAAAATTTGAACGCATTGGCAGTACAAGGTCGTAGTATCATGGAACCAGTGCATGCTACTCTTATCGCTGTTTCATTGTTATTGCCGTTCGAGGGATCCGCTGCTGTAACTACTACCTACTACTAAATCGTTAGAATCGTAAAAAATATAACTCTTTTCTATATTGTATATCGTACATGTTAGCTTATTTGCTTTCATTGTAAAGAAATGTAGTGATTTATTATTATTATTTTATTGTCGATAAAATAATGATTTAATTTAAAACTTAAATGTGTTTTTTTATACACGCTTTTGTTAGGTCGAGCTGTGACTAAGTAAGTTACTTTAAAGTAACTAAATTTGAACCACTTCGGTATTTGTATTCGAATGAAATTTGACAGTTACACGTAGCTTAGATAACAATACAATATTACGGTATCAACGAGCTGGTGTGATGATGGAGCCAGGATCTGATCGGATCTGGAACTCTTCACAGGTTACTACTAAATCATTCGAGTAAAGGTTCATAAAATTTTTAACCGAGTTCACTTGTATCTCTTGCACTTGCTGTAGAAAAGCGTGTTTTTTAGTTCTGACTAGTAACTATATTATAAATTTGTAGTTAACACTAAAAAACCTAATATCATCGATTTATGTTCAACGAAAAGTGATTTATGTTTAACGATAATGTAAACATAGCAACTCATAATTTTAAATGTTTATTTTTGTTGGAATCTCTTTTAGTTCTTGTAAACAGCATCGCTGGAAAATATTTTAATTTGCCTCGTATAATCAATTTTTTTAATAAGTCAAAAGTACAAGTACACGAATACTATATATTTAAAAAGATGTTTAATATATGTACATCAACATATCAATTAAAAGTTAAAAATGTATACATCCTAAAAATCCTCCTGTGAACAAATTATAAAAATATAAATGTATAATATTAGTAAGATTAATTATTATGATCATGATAAGTAGGCCAGTCGTGGCGCAGGGGCACAAAGTGTGACTGTAAAAACGATCGGTTGTGGGTTCGATCCCCATTCGCTAATGAAATCCTACTAATATTATAAATGTGACATTTTGTAAGGATGCTGTTTATCAACAGAACACGCGGGCGAAGCCGCGGGCGGATGCTGGTATATCATATTTATTAAATAACAAGATTACAAATTAGAACAATAAGAAAATGTTTAATGTTTCAAAATAAAATTCGTTCAGTTTGAACTGATTCACACTACTCCAAATACACTTATAATATTATATGGCAACATTGACCTTCTTAATGAGTTAGGCACGTGTTCACGATTCTAAATATTACTATTTCCCGTCTCGTATAAAGAAATGTTTATATATAAAATGAATGTCAGTAATGACAACAACTTAACATTAAATATCCAATTTAATTTTATAAAAACTAAAATCATCATATAAAAAATATCATTAATTTAAGATTAATGATATTTTTTATATTATGTTTTTTTTTATTTTTTATAAAATCTCTTCATTAAATATGTTAAAATATTTTAGCTTTACATATTTCTATGTATCCTGGGGAAGGCGGAAAGAACTTAGTGTTATAACACGCCGCTCTCCATTTTCCTCTTATTGGAGCAAGCACGTTAATTACGTATGAAAATTATCCTAAACAAGCGACCCGTTCGTGGCTTCGCCGGCAAAGTATCCTATTATTTATTTACTAATCTCGAAATACTTTTGTGTTCTAAATTTTAACTGAATTACTCCTTGAAAATTAAAGCTTCAGCTAAATCACTAAAAAAAATTGTAGCAATTTTGTATAACTAAATATTTTAAATTACCATAACTTTTATTTATGAACCGATTGAAATAAAACAAACACTAAATGTTAAAGAAACTTGCCAAAATACAATAGATTAAACCATTTCTGAGATTTGCATGCGCAAACGCACAGACAAAAAATGAAAAACAGTTGTTTTGATTTCTATTTCATTGATAAATGCCCCAGTAATAGATTTTCTTATTAATCTTCTATGTACGGAACTCCATTAGTTGTAATTTTCTTCTCTCTTCTTCTATCTTTCACCAGTGGAGATCGAACCCACGACAAGTGCACACTAAGCGTATGACAGTGCATCACAACACGATTTTGCCATGAGCTCTAAAACTTAATCCTTTTTAAATTGCATATTTACTTCAAAGATATCTACTTATTAATTTGAACCGGTGTAAGTCAGATTCCACGGCTGTGAGCTGGAGCGTCCTGCGTAATAGGAACTTATTTCTGGATTGTTATTTACGCTTCCTTGATATTTAAACACGCGTAGTGACCCGTTAACTCGTTCAAATGAACCTACGTCATTTATTTCGTTAACAAAATTTATTATCTGTACTTTAACAAGTATACAAAACAAAATAATAATTGCCAATAAAAACAGCACAAAGTAGACGAAACAGCGTTGAGACCAAATATTGTTGCGCAATGATACACTGTCGTATAGTAAAAAAGATGGTTTTAGAATCGACCCCATCTTGGGGGATTTCTTTTATTTAGATTTTTTTTAAAAGATTCACCTCACAATATGAAATGTCTCGCAATAATAGGGACATTAGAGAACGGATTGTCATAACACTACGATCTCCTTGCTTCCTCCACTAAAATGAAAAAGGAATTCATCTTCTTTTCCTTAACAAAGCGACAAAACAAAGTAAACATTAAATATCAATAATATCAGGAAAAATTAACCAAAGAATTCAAATGTAATTTTATATCTAACTCGTGAGCTCTTGTAAAATATATCTAAATATATTATGTTAATAATATGTAAACATTAACACGCGGTTAAAATGAAATACAATAACGTTATTCAATTATAAGGAATCCTCTAGAAATGCGGTATGATGAAACATCTCGATTGCGTTACTTAATTTAAATATAGTTAAGTTTCTAATCAATGTAGTATATAATATTAAGTTTTCTTAATAAGACAGTTAAATAACTGTCTTATTAAGAAAACGTATAAAAATTTGAACGTAGCGGGACTCGAAGTATTTTTCTTTCCTAAGTGTGGAATAATACTTCAAAAAGGTTTAAAAATATTTAACTATCTTTTATTATATATATATATATATATATATATATATATATATATATATATATATATATATATATATATATATATATATATATATATATATATATATACGGTTAAACTTTAATACTTTAGTAAAAAGAAAAAACAAGAAGAGTGAAAACTCATAAGATATTTTAACTAGGTCAAACCTTGCATACTAATAGATTGTAGGTACAATATAAACGTGTGCAAAACTGTTTTTATACTTCAATGAAAATATATAATTTCGCTACTTCCTTCACGTGACGTCACGTGGCGCCTCTTAACAGTGACACGTCCAGATGGAGGTCGGTATCAAAATATGAAGTACTTAAGAAAAATCTTAATATAAGATCATATGATAAAATAAATAAATCAAAATAAATCAGCTCGACGCTGTATCCCGCACACAGCAGGGTAGGCAGAGGGAACCTAGTGTTAAGACACTCCGTTCCCCACTTTTCACCAAGTTCTGGAGGAATTGCGTGTTGAATACCAGAGTGATGAAATGAAAATATAAACGTAAATAAATATTTCATTTCCTCGAGTGGGGACCGAACCCACAACCAGTCGATTTTACAGTTACACTTTGTGCTCCTGCGCTACGACTGGCCTCTAATGAAGATCATATGATTATAATTTATAAGTTAAATGAAATATTTAAATTTATATTTTCATTTCTTCACTATGGTGTCGAGGCAAAGCGCGGCTTTGAGTTCCGCCACTTATCACGCAATGCCACCCGAATTCGGCGGAAAGTGGGGAACGGAGTGTCTTAACACTACGGTCCTTCCACCTATCCTGTTGTGTGCAGGATGCAGCGTGAAGCTGATATATGTTTTATGAACATAAGCCGTTGTGTAGAGAGAGTTCCACAAAAAATACACATGTGTATATCTAAAAATGTCTTTACGTGTGTTGTTTTTATGTTTCTTTTTTTAAGTCATAAAAAAAATTGGCAAAGCAAATATAGCGTTGGTGAATTCTTGCGCGGCGTTTATATTGCTTGGCAAGCGCGTGTCAGTGCGGCGTAGAAAAGGTATAAAAATAAACAATGGCTCTCCAAGCTAAATTAGAGCTTCACTGCATGGAATAAAACTTAAAATCCTTTACATTGATATAATGTAAGTAATTTCAAATTTGTATCACCAAAAGCAGCATCGAATATATTGCTTGTGTTAAAAGGTATTTTAAATTATTTTTAAAATAAAAAAAATGACAACTGTATTTTTTTTGAAGTGTTATTCCACACTTAGGAAAGGAAAAGAGAAATACTTATTAAGAAAACGTGTACTGTATTTTATTTATATAATGCTATGTATTATAGTTTTTACTTAAAAGATTCACGTACAAACTCACGTGACCATCTATTTTTAGTATCGAGCCGATATTCCTATAATGAGGAACCAAGAAAGCCAAGAAATGTGCCAAAATACTGTTTAATGAAATTAGGGGTGTGTACTTAAAAAGGAATATGAGAATAAGCTTACATCTTGTAATTTAAAAAAAACAATTATTTACAATTAGATGTAAAGCGTGGCGCCGAGTTCACTCAACAGTTAATCAGAATTCGGTGGACATTATAGAACGGAGTGTCATAACACTAGGGGTGCCAATCCTGATGTGTGGGATACAGAGCAAAAAAAACACAGTTAAATTCAACTCAATTTTCTGACATATTGATAATTTTAAAGTGTTATAATCTTTTTGTTTCAGTCTTTGAATTTAAATCAATACAGTGTAAGCTTATTGAAATATCACTAGAAGGTATTATAAAATGATAATCATTTATTTTTATATTTTTTTAAAGAAAGTTCTTTATTATTCTCTAGAGACGTATAAAAATTTTAAACGGGGCAAGAGGCGCAGGTTCAAATTTTTAAATATAATACCAAAAAAAAATCTTTCTTAAGTATGGAATAACACTTTAAAAATGTTGAAAATTCTCTAAACCAACTAAAACTAGAACCATACGATACAAATAACCACATTTATACAAATAAATATTTAATGAGTGACATCCATAACATAGTTTCCCACGTGACGTAAATGCTTACTTGGCACGGTTCACTACATTCGATGTTTTCTAAAGATTTATACTAAGGCAATAATTGTGTTTTGCATTCAACATTTTTATATAAAATTTATTTAATCTGTGTCCGCTGTGATAAGCTTATTTATAAACATTAAAAATATAAATACGACGTTTGTATTTAATCGGGGAGAATAAATTTAACATTTTTTACCTATATTTGTTATCGGTAATATATGTTAAACTGTTTGTGTTTTGTGTGTTTTCTATTTCAAGACAATATATATTTATTTTTATTATTTTTACAGTATGTCGCTGATCCATTAAAAGAATCTAGCGACAATTCACTCCACCGCCATACTCGTCAGGAAGAAGACTTTATGCATAGGATATTCATTTCCTGGAATGGCGATTTTTTTCTATTTATGATATAATATTGGATATTAAAAGATTTTAAATATTCTATAACCATTTGATTATAAACTTATATTTACCATAAGATCAATATTTTTCAATGACGCAACAAAAATAATAAACACAACTGGGAAGGAGCGTGTCCTTGACCTAAAAACCTAGAAACGGGTTGCCTTGACCACGAGGGGTAAAGTCACCCCAAACTAACTGGCGTTTGGCCAATCATAACTGCATTTTACTTTTACATATTAGTGATGAAATAGAGTCAAGTAGACCAGTCTTTGCTTAATATACTTAGATCATAAATTTAAAAATAAAATCCTTTTAAAAATATGCTGTTTTAGGTAGCCAATTCAAAAATATGTAAAAAATACTATAAATAAATAACCGTTGTGGCGCAGGGAGGTGCACAAAGATGTGACTGTAACGCGACTGTTGTGGGTTAGATTCCCACTCGGAGAAATTAATTTATTTAATTTATTTATTTTAAAATTGTCCGTCAAAGCAAAAGTGCAGCGTTGAGTTTCGCCGCTCTACACGCAATGCCTCGAAAAAAAGAAAATTCGCGAAATTATGTTAATGTAGACCTAAATAGGTTAATTACTTATTATTTTTATCTATAGAGATAGCACTGTCCGGCGAACTAGAACTTCGAGGATTAAAACGTTTCGTAATAAAATTTATCAAGATAACATAATTTCACCGTGCTAAATCAAAAAATATATACTATTTAAGTATTTATATTATACGACGGAATTCTTTTTTGCCGGATTAAATTCAAAAGAGAGTACCAACTTCTAAAATTCTTAATAATATGAAAAGAAATGTACAATTTAGAAAAAAATGTGCAAAGGAAAGCAAAAGGCACTTACTATTGAGAGTTAGCATACCTCATTTTGAGGTTTATATCTCCCTACTAACGGCTGGCTGACTGGGAACCTAATTTTAAGACACTCTGTTCCCAATAAGACTCTCCCATTCTCCACTAATGTTTAATTTAATTATATGAATAAAATGAAGTAAATAATTGTAATTTCCTATGGAATTGGAACTTACTGGACTGATGATTATGTAATAATAACAAGAAAATAAATAATATTTTAATGAATTAATATATTTTTACCAGTTTCATATAATATCCCAGGTGATATACAGAAAAAACCGTTAAACTGTATAGTTATATATTACTTTTTTCAATACGAATTAGATTCACTTCTCAAGATAAGGCAATCGCTGTTAACATTTCACATTGAATTCTTTCAACGGAATGCGTTGAAAATCGATTATACTTTTATCCATCGTAGTATACATACTAAGGCGAATAAAAATATACACCCCTTAGTAGGTTACTAGCGTAGCTTAATTAAAATTTAATTAAATTAAATATCAAATCAAATCATCTTCAGACTATACCCCGCATACAGCAAGGCAGACAGAAGGAACCTAATGTGAGGACACTTAATTTCCCACTTTCCATAACTTTTCGGGGCATTGCGTGTTGAATAGCGGAGCTCAACGCCGCGCTTTTGCCTCGTTGCCAAAACTAAAAAATGAAAATATTGATGAATAATATTTCATTCCCTCGAGTGGGAATCGAACCCACATCCGTCGCGTTACAGTCACACCCTTATGCCCCTACGCCACGAGGGTTTAAAATGGAATAAAATTCACATCGGTAAATTTCAAATATTGATTTGCAAGGTTCGTACAAGCTTCGTTATAGTTTTATTCTAGCGGAGATTGTGAAATCTTCACATTTTACTTTAATTTTTTCCATTATAAATTTTGAAACCTCCTGTTTCACAAAATATATGAGTTGTGCTTAGATAAAAAAAAAAAAGCTATACTATAGTATAGTATCTATAGGAAGATCTATAGATTTATCATTTGAGAAATGATTTATACCGTTGGGAGCTAATTATATATTTATAACTGGCTTTGTATAATAATGTGTATGTAAATATTTTCCACCCACAAGTGCAAACGTGACAGGAGACCAAAAAAATAAATGACGATCAGTCATCACTGTAAATATAGACTTCGGCGGTAATCGGCGTGTTATCTGTACCTAGTTGGCTCCTCTTTTCTATAAAGTAGGTATATCACGTGCCGTATGTATTAGTTATTAGTAATCATGATAATATTTTGCTGGATACTTTAGTTGAAAGTCATTATGTTAATTAATTTTATTTAAATATTTAATGATGGTTTCACAAAAAGCTTTAGGAACCAATATTAGTTTTACTGTAATAAAAATCTAAAATCGTGAAATTATTACACTTTCATTAAGACACTTGAGTGACAAGTGACAAGTGAGGTCAGTCGTGGCGCAGTGGCACAAAGTGTGACTGTAAAACCGACTGGTTGTGGGTTCGATCCCCACTCGAGGAGATGAAATATTTACTTAAATTTATATTTCCATTTCTTCGCTCTGGTGTCGAGGCAAAGCGCGCCGTTGAGTTCTGCCACTCAACACGCAATGCCTCCAAAGTTCGGCAGAAAGTGGGGAACGGAGTGTCTTAAACACTAGGTTCCCTCTGCCTACCCTGCTGTATGCGGGATACAGCGCGAAGCTGATTTAATTTTTATTTTTATTAAGACACTTCTGTTCCACACTTTTTGCCGAAATCCGGAGTACAGTAGAGTAGAGAAGCGTAACATTAACAAAAAATATTTTTAATTACTTAAGTAGTAGATGCAATTGCCAACATTAAAAGGTTTGTAGGCTGAATTTTTTTTATAATAAAAAATTACGAAAGCTAACAAAAAAGATAAATTCCCAATAGTCTCAGACTGTAACGTAATGTCAATTTAGAACAAATTCAGTGTAAATCAATGTCTATAGAATAAGTTTAAATTAAATTTACTTAAAAAAAAACAAAAATTTTGGACGTAGCTGGGTGGATTTAATCTTGGGTGGGTTCAAAAATCTTTTTCGCTACCTTTTCTAAAAAAGAATTTTTTTCCTAAGTAAAAATTCAAAAAAGGTAAACTAATTTCATTATTTCTTTTAAGCAAACTTATTTTACTTATTTCATAAATAAATAGGTAAGTTTATAATATCGTCGGAAAGAATCGTGAATTATTTAGGAAGGAAATGTCCTTCTGAACAAGTTTAGTATTTTTCCGTCGAAACCTAAAGTTGCGAGGGTTCATTGACATCTATCGACCTGCTTACGTCACGTTATTCTTTCATACAATAAAAATAGCCGAAGTGTAATGAAAGCAACAGATTACAAAATATAACATTCGTTATTTTATTATTTTATATTATTAGTCATTAGGTATTTTACTATTATTTTTAAAATATTCAAGATTCATAAATTTTAACCCGTCCCCGAAAAGATTTTCCTGTAATTAAATCTGATATTTTACCTTTAGGAAATCTCCACATATAATTTCAGCTTGTGCTTTAAGTTTTAACTGTGCATTCTCTGTCCTCAAATAATGTTACATACATACATATTACTAAAGGCTCAAACGCCAAAGCCAAGGAATAATATTTATTTAAAAAATATATATTTTTATTAAAAAATATATTTTTTAATAAAAAGTATCCTAAGTCCTTTTAAATACCTCTAATATCATGTGTACAAAATTTGATAATAATCGATCGATTCAGTGGTTTTGGCGGGAAACCGTAACAAACAAACTTACGTTCACATATATAATGTTAGTATGATTCTTATTAATTTGATTAACATAAATACACATATATTATATTGAATAATGTAAAAAAATCTGTCAATTTCCTAACTTGATTTGAAATCAAGTTTCATGAGGTTATTATAGGAAA
This sequence comes from Heliconius erato x Heliconius himera, assembly GCA_013421005.1. Taxonomy (NCBI): domain Eukaryota; kingdom Metazoa; phylum Arthropoda; class Insecta; order Lepidoptera; family Nymphalidae; genus Heliconius; species Heliconius erato x Heliconius himera. The sequence goes on along the minus strand of JAATLQ010036095.1, from coordinate 15,799 downwards.
TTGTCATTATTTTGAAATATAATAAAGTCCAAAATTAAACTCCATTTGAATTAAATCTCAATTACCTTAAGAGAGGTAATATGTATGTATGTATATGTGGTATATTAACCAAATTCCTTGTAATATTATTTTTTTAAATCAATCACAATATTAACTATATGATCATCGTGATGATAATATTTTTTATAATAAGATTATTAAATTACATTTAAGATAAGAGAATAATATAATTGATTATTTGCTTATTTTTCTGTATGAGATACACATCTGTGTCAAGTAGAGAAAAAAATCTCTATTGATTTAATATACTTTTGCCTACTACAATAAAATAATATAAAATATATACTAACAAAAAAGTTAACTCAATTTTAGTATTTTTTGTTTCTCTCTCACACAAAGTTAGTCTTATCTAAAAACAGTAGGAACATCTTTTTAAAGAAAAAAATATTCAATGTAACACAATCGTGGCGCAAAGGCACAAGCGTGTGACTGTAAACGCGACAGGTTGTGCGTTCGATTCCCACTAAAGGAAACAGAATATTTAATATTCTCAGTCATTCGCCACTCAGCACGCAATGCCTCAAAAATTCAGCGGAAAATCAGGAAAGGTAAGTATCTTAACACTAGGTTCCCTCTGCCCACGCTGCTGTGTGTAACACAAATAAAATTATATAATGCAAATACCAAAATATACTTTTACTATTTATCATGTAACTTATAGTACACAAATAGAAAATTAAAACGAGTACGTCATACATTTGCGTATTAGTAATAAGTTTTAGTAGCAATTACTTTTGTTGGCACCAAGATTACACACTGCACGCGAAATATAACTCACATTCCTTGATATACTGTATATATGTAAGTACCCCAACCACAGACATACGTTTAAAGTTAGCAAATCAATATCAAATAATAAAAAAAAAATAACATAAAAAAATAAAAAATCATATTCTACTCATTTTTTTAAATTCTTTTTTCTTATAGAAGATTTATAAAATGAATAACAGTAACAGAGCTTTACATATCAGATCTTTACTTTATACACATTTCCACATATAATATTTTTATAATACTATTTTAGGGTTCCTTATCTTTTAAGGAAAAAAGGAACCCTTCTAAGATCACTTTGTTGTCCGTTTGTCCGTTCCCGAGATAAAGGCTCTTGGTAGACACCAAGAGCCTTTATCTCAGGAACGCTTGGAGATATCGAATTGAAATTCAAAGCATATATGTACTCAGATCTACAGTCCCTTGATTTCCTGAAAATATCATATTTCTTTATTTATTTTAAAAAGATATGGCCGTTTACATCGCAAAACCCGCGTATTTCTACCCTATAAAGGGAATCAAAATTAATATGTTACTTCCGCTTGACCTGAATTATAAAACTTGGTAGGAAAAAATGTGAAAACTATACATTTGTGGTTAAATATTAAAAAACAATTGCCTCTAAAATAAAATCCTCTTCTGAAATCTATTTTTTGTACGGATGGATCCCTCGGTGGGAGAGCGCGACTCGCTCTTGTCCAGTTTTTTATATTTATTATTACTTTTATATTAGGTATATCATTTGATATCTTTAATTTTGACCACATGCAAACCGCCTTTATGGCGCCATTTTATTTAACGATTAATATACAAGCGCTACAGATAATAAAGATAAAAGATAAGTTATCCATAGATAGCATTTATTAGAGGACCCTTTCCTATAACATAATAGCACTTTCCTTTCAATATATATAATTCTATACATATGAATTTAAAGTAAAGTAAATTACCATTAAAGATTTTCTTGATGAAAGTCCTGAGTAGCTAACGAGGAGTGTCTTAACACTAGGTTCCCTCTGCCTACTCTGCTGTGAGCGTGAAGCTGATTTGATTTGAATTATATGTTTACATAATTACCAACGACGTGAATTAAATCTTTATTTATTTGTTCATTAAAGTAGTCTTTGTTGGACAAATAAACATCTAATCTAGTGATGACATTATAGCAAAATATATTTAACTAATTATAATATGATCTCAATGCTATTAGTTTAATTACAATTAACTAAATTTATTAAATGCTGCTTCAAAATGATAATGTTATTGTATTAATACTTAAAGTATTCAAAATAATGAATATGACTACCGGTGACAAAAATGATGACTTAGATTTCAATAGTTGTAGGAACATTTCAAATTTGTCATACCAATATTTTAATTTTAAAACGATCGATTTTTACATCTAATACAAATTATAAATCTTTTCTAATATTCATATACATACATGTAGTTTTTGTATAAGAGGTAAAAATTGTAAGAAAATAATCTTTAATTTATCTAACGAAAGCATTAGTCGAGGCCAGTCGTGGCGCAGCGGCACGAGGTGTGACTGCAAAATCGACTGGTTGTGGGTTCGATCCCCACTCGAGGAAATGAAATATTTACTTAAATTTATATTTCCATTTCTTCGCTCTGACGTCGAGGTTAAGCGCGGCGTTGAGTTCTGCCCTTCAACACGCAATGCCTCCAGAATTCGGCAGAAAGTGGGGAACTGAGTGTCTTAACACTAGGTTCCCTCTGCCTACCCTGCTGTGTGCGGGATACAGCGTGAAGCTGATAAAGAAAGCATAAAAAAAAATGATTATTTCAAAATGGTGCATTGGTATGTTTGATATTGCAATAATAATATTGCATTTTTAATATATCTTATTTCTTTACTTTAATATACTAGGATCCGTAACACGATATGCACGGCGGGTGGAGCTGAGTGAAGCTAAGTTGCACAACATTTTGCGAAATTTTTGCGAAGTTTTCGGTTTTTTTTTTTTGATTAGGTTAGTCAAAGTCCAATCTGTGCGCGAGAGTTTCAAAACGTTCCTATGGGATACATTTTGACCATTTACTCAAAAACTACAATTACAATTATCACCAAACTACTTCGCTGTAGGTTTAACGGTCTAGGAAGACTAGCATTGCAACGAAACATACTTTTGACCAGTAAGAGCTTCGCTTCGCTCCTCTCAATAAATACAGTAAAGAACAAGATATATAAAAAGTACCAACAATAAAATAAATGTCATAAAGACAAATTGATTCAATTATCACTTATAAGTAAGCACACCATACTATTTTATTTAACTTGCACACACTAAAATCGATAGTTTAATTTAATTTACAAGTTTATCTTCTTACTAGTAAGAACAAAACAACTTTACAAATGAATTTAGATTAAATAACTTCGTCATATGATTTTTCTAGAAAGGATTTTTTTTTACATATCCTACTAATACTATAAATGTGATAGTTTATGAGGTTGGATGTTTGTTCCACCCTCACGCAAAAAGTACTGAACCAATTTAGATGAAATTTTTGCAGTAATAAACCTTATACATCAGTATTGGCTAAAATTTATGAAAAAAAAAATAGATGATTTGGCTATAAAATAACAATAAATTTTTCCATTATCATATAGATAAATAGTTTCAATTATGATATTTCTAATAAGTTCTTTGATTGTCACGATTATTATACATTTTAAATGAAACTATTTTAACCGGATTAATCGCGTTTATTTAGGATTAAAAATTTTTGGATCCGTGGTCACGGGTAGCCTCTACGAAGTCAAAACCAAAGTCAAAGTCAAATAATTTTATTCAAAATAAGAAGTTACATGCTTCATTTTGAGAACGTCAAATAATTTACCACCAGTTCACTAAAGTTAATGCCTCAGACCTGAGAAGAACCGGCGCAAGAAACTCATCGGGACTTATTTTTTTAGTATTACACGGACTACTGCAAAGTGTTCGAAACGTCGGGTTTCCAAAAATGAAAAATTCTAAATATACACGATTAATCCGGTTAAAATAGTTTCATTTAAAATATGACTTTTATATATATTATACAAATAATATAGTAAACATTAATTTTTGTAGTAAATTGACTTAAACATTATTCATTGTATTGAAGTTTCCGCTATGCGATACGTCCTTCAAGGATGGTTGGAGAAGACCTGCCAGTACTTACCTCCGGCGTCAGCGTGGCGCCTGTTGACGCATACAGTCCATTGTGCATACACCCAAGAGACGTGATATAGATAATCAGGTAATGATGTACAAAAGAAAAACTAAAAAAAACATTAAAATTAAATCAGCTTCACGCTGTATTTCGCATACAGCAGGGTAGGCAGAGGGAACCTGGTGTTAAGACTGCATTCTCCACTTTTCGCCGATTGTTTTGAGGCATTGCTTGTTGAGTGGTGGAACTAAACGGGCTTTTGCCTTGACGCCAGAGCAAAGAAAAAAAAATAGTTATTATTCAATTCCCTCGAGTAGGAATCGAGCCCACATCCGACACGTTATAGTCTCTGCCACAAGTAGTACTAAAATTTAAAAATTCTGTACCAAACTCTGTCCCGCATAGTGTAAGAGAATACATAATTTATTATTAAAATGGGCAGAGAATGAATTATTTAATTTTTTTCGCTCAGCTTAAAAGACAAAGCGTGGTGTTTAGTTCCGCCGCTCGACGCGCTATATCTCGAAAATTAGGCGAAAGGTGGGAAAAAGCGTGACTTTTATCTAGATGGAATACAATGTGAAGCTGACAAAAATTACAAATATTATGTGAAAATTTCATACAATTATTTTTTTTCACTTACCAAGACTCCATAAAGGTAAAATGGTGTTGAATATACTAAGTTAAAAATAAATCAAAAATCACAGAGCTCCGTGTAGAAATAACATGACCTACTACAAAAAAATATAGAGAAATGATAATAGAGTTAATGGATAGAATATCATAATAGAACTGTCCCATTACTTTTATCTTTATTGGTTTCCTCGAGAGACCTAAGCAATTTCAAGTATGTGATAAGACTACTACTGCGTACTACTGTAGTAGTAAGATTGTTTTGTCGATTACTATTCATATATTAGTGAAAATATATATCTAAATTATACTTAATTACTACACTATAAATGATTGTTTACAATTTTCGAAAAAAATATATAATTTGAATAACAAAAATTGGCGATCTCGAGCTTTTTTCTGAAATTCAAGCCTAGCTCAGCCAGACCCCTTTCATCTTATACTTCACTTGAAGTAGCGGCTTTAATGTCAAAGATTGTCCCCCTTTTAATGCAATTACTATTTTAGGATTTAACCACAAATGTATAGTTTTCAGGTCTTTCCTAAACTTGTACTACCTGTAGATGCTAGCTGCTAAATTTTACAATTCTAGGTCAACCGGAAGTACCCTATGAATTTTGATTCCTTTACAGCGTCGAAATACGCGTTTTTGGCTATATCTTTTTTTTAAGTAAATGTAAAAATAATTTTATTTTTTTAGGAAGTTGGGCCGTATATGCTTTGAATTTCACCTCGATATCTCCAAGCGTTTTTGAGATAAGTGCTCTTGATAGACAGACAGACAAACGAACGGACAACAAAGTGATGTTATAAGGGTTCTTTTTTTCCTTAAAAAGTACGGAACCCTAAAAAAAAAACTAGAATCTACTTTTTCTGATTATTTTTATATTTAACTACATTTTATGTTTTCAGATATTTTCTGTATTAACTGAATGTTATGTTAATCAATTTTATGTTCTTTTTTATAGGTCTACTATAAAAATATATTGAACGTACAAATACTTAAGATAATAAAGATCACGTACGTTTCTAAGCAATTGTGTTAGCTACCGGCGCAAACCGGTTAGTACTATCATTTGGTTAGATTTCTTTATCACATGGAAATACTTCATCATAAAATGTAAATGGTGTTGAATATCATTCTTAAGCCATACTTTTATCAACTGGAATTCTCTATTTACTAAAGTTTCTATAAGATTTCTAGTGAATTCTTGACATGTTATGATTTTTATATGTACTATACAATTAAATATTATTTGAATCGAGTATAAATTCAAGTATTAACTTCAAAAGTATAAAATTTTTAAAAAAGAATAAAAAAAAAAATACAATGTCATATATATAATTTTATGAAATCTCTAATACTAAGAAAATACTTTGTGAAAACCACTACGTTTTATTATCAATTTACACGTCGTCGGTCGGTCAATTTCAACTGAATCAATACTGTATGTAAAACCAGTACTTTCCGGTAATATTCATACGTAGCTCGATACGTGACGATGTATAGATCATATGACAAGTAGTTTACATCATAATTTGCAATAATTAACAATAAACTGTTTAAATTTTTATTCTGATAATATCAAAATATGTTTTGATTATTAAAATAAAAAAAATCAGCTTCACGCTGTGCCCGCACACAGCAGGGTAGGCAGAGGGAACCCAGTGTTAATACACTCCGTTTCCCACTTTCTGCAGAATTCGGAAGGCATTGCGTGTTGAGTGGCAGAACTCAACGCCGCGCTTAACCTCGACACCAGAGCGAAGAAATGGAAATATAAATTTAAGTAAATATTACATCTCCTCGAGTGGGGATCGAACCCACAACTAGTCGGTTTTACAGTCACACTTCGTGCCGCTGCTGTAATGTGCTCGCTGTTTGTAATGTAAACAAATAAGAGACTATTGCTTTTTATGACTGCATACGTAATGGTGTCATATAAAGAGATTATATTGACATGATAGGCTGTATGCTATAATAATAAAAATATTATACTAGTGATAAGCTTGCGGCTTCGCCCGCTTGAACCACAGGATTAGTTATTTACTAATCTGAATTGCTTTCGTGTTCTAACAATATTATCATTTTAAAAACAATATCTATATATTGAAAACTAAAGTTTCAACTAATTTAATAAAACAATTAATTGTTTATAGCAATTTGGAAGACAAAATTTTTTGAAATTGATATAACTTTAAATACTTTTTTAGAATGATATAACTTTTTAATTGTGAAACTATGGAAATAAATGTTAAGATTAGTTTATTAAAACACTATGGTGAAAACTACTTTTAAATTCATAAATTTATTTTTGAGATTAGAGTGCACACGCGCGTAAACAAATTTAAAAAAAAATCGTGTTTTAGGTAATATTTTATTCATAAATGGCCCCAATAATAGCTTTTCTCGTGTATCTTCCATGGACCTACAGACAGTGATCAGTTATATTTTTGTTATATGTATCGATAGTTTTTTTCATATTTGTATGTAAAATTTCAGCTGTAAATGTTGAATTACTTTAACAACCCAAAAAATTACATGCAATAATTCCGACTATATAGATATTATATCAACTATCAATTAAATAAAATTTATTAATATATAGGTATAATATTTGCACAAACATTTTATACCTGTAATGTATAAAATTTTCTTTTTGTTTCTCAATAAATAAAAAAATCAATACTTATTACTTTATCAATTTTCGTAAAAGGATCTTAAAATTATGTTTTTTAGAGCAATTCACTTGGCATTCATAAGTGAGAATACTATATAAGTAGTAATAAAGCACGCTAAGTTTGTTGACGCCATCGTGGTGAAATTCATAAATGTAAGGGATTTCCCCAAAAACTTCCGCGCCGTTTTAAGTTTTGTTAAAAAAGATTACTCTGTTTTTAGTCCTGCGTTTTTATATGTTTTTCGGAACCTATGCTATGACCCTTAGAAAGGAAGCATGTGACAGAACCGGTTTATATATGTTTTTAACTTCACGCAATATCCCGAACATAGCAGGATAGGCAGAAGGAACCCAGTGTTACACTTCGTTCCCATTAAATCACTTACGTTCCCCTTTTTCCGTCGAATTCTCGAGGCATTGTTGAGTGGCAAAACTTAAAGCCGCGATATGAAAATATTAATCATTTTTTCAAGTGGCAATCAAACCCACAAGTCACAACCTGTCACGCTTACAGTCGCACGTATCCATTTCGATGTCTGAATAATGAAATAAGAATTTCCTTCATCACCCTATTTCAATTAGTCAGCTATACCTGAGTATACTATACATATAATGTATACTATACTATACAGAGATACCCGCGACGCAAATGCCGCGTCACGTTCGCAGTGATGCAATCGACACCTGTCATGAGTAATTAGTTTAAAATATTTAATTTAGACAACACTAAAATATCGTTCAGTAAGTACAGAAAGAAAATGATGTAGCTTTGAAGGTCAGGTCTGGTCTTTAGAAATATTACATACTATGTATGTATCGGTATATCTAGAAATATTTTCTGGGGGGGAGGGTTTGGATTTAGCTTTAAAGGAATATAGTCGTGTGAACGTTGTTTTTTTTTTAAATGTAAAATGTCTGGAGTGGATACAAGATTATTCTGGGGTGGGCACGGACTAACCTGCCCCTCCCTATTTCTACCCATGAATACAAATGTAATCTAACTCTAGTAAGTACGTATTATCCTCTTATAAAATTAGATAATTACCCCATATTCAAGAAGAATACAATGAATTCGATTTGATAATGTACGCATTCAGATTATTGTGTTATATTGAAGTTTGTTATATAAGACTTTGATAATAAAACCATGTAAATACTATGTCAATAAGTTATATATTCCGTTTTATATCAAACTAAATACTCAAATAAACTAGTAAAATTACATTATAAATAATTAGATTAGTTGGAATGGAATAGAATATTGTATTCATTTTTTTCTTAGGATGAATTAAAGAATGTAAGCGATTATTAAACAATATTTCAAAATAGGCAAAAAGTAGAGAGCGGTGTCACTCGCAGTCACTCCGAAAAATGCGTTATAATTATTAAAATTGCGGACTCAAATTTCTAAAAGATAGTCAAGCATAAGTCTTTGATACTTTTTCTTTCTTATTAATATCAAGACAAGATATCTATCATTGATTTTAATGTACAATTTAAGCATTTGTTCAGAAAAGTTTCTTTTTTTGAACCGAGTGTTTTGGGTTCAAGTCTTGCTCTAGGCATTTTTGTATCTTACAAAATTCTCGCTTTCCCAGTTCTTAAAAAATATAGCATTGACGTGTACCACCTATAACTATATCTTCTTGGGGTGTTCCAAATTGTGGAGGACGGAGAGTAAGAGAGACGGAGAATGTAAAAAAATCATAAATAAATACTTTTTTTCCTTAATTTAATAAATGTCACTCAGTATTTCAATATATATCTATATTAAAATATCATATCTATAAATAGATCCACTAATTAACTTAACTCTTTTTCAAGTATGACTTTTGCCCTCTAAACTGGTAAGAACTGGTGCTTAATAAGATCAACTCATACAATTTAATTAAAGCCACTGTTACGAGAAGCCCTTCAGGTTTTTCTTTATCGGTAATCTTTTCACGTTGCTGTAACAAATTTAATTGTAATAATTTGTAAATGGATATTTTTATCTTTTTCATTTAATGTTTTTTAACTCTGGTGTCGAGGCAAAACGCAGCATTCAGTCACTTAACACGCAATGTCCCCAGAATTTGGCGAAAAGTGGAGAGCGAAGTGTCTTAACACTAAGCTCATCTGCCTTACCCTTATTTATACAAGCAGGATACAGCGTGAAGTTGAAGAAAAGATATTTTTATTATAATGTTATTGTATATATATTTTACCTATATAATTTATTACTTTGTACAGTTTACTTATAGTTTAACTCGGATATAGATAAATGTTTTATCTCAGTTAAAGACGTATTTAATGACTTAATACAATAATATAACATTATATTACTCCTAATTACTACTAATTACATTATATTACTCTTATAGGACATATATTGTAGAGCATTAAAAGTAACAATTTATATTTACATTCAACATAGTAATTAAGACTAAAGTATTATTATTATTTTTCTATTACTTACTTAATTTGTTTTATTCGATTTTCAAATATAATAAAAATATTATTAAGTTACGAAAGGAACTATTTTTTTTTAATTATCTCGATCAAAATACTTCCGTTTTCTATTTACCGCCGAGTTCTAGATTTTTGCTTGTACAGTGGCGGAACTCAACGCCACGCTTTGTCTCGACACTAGACGAAGTGCAGGGGCACCATGAAATACCTAGCCCAAACTAAAATGTCATGTCATATATGTAAAGGTATGTAGACGTTATTACGACTTGATAGTGAAACAAAATAATCTATAATTATGGATTCCTATCTTACGACGTTGAGTTCTGCCTTCCGTCTGTCTGTCGACCTTCCCTTCGGTCTACAGTCCTCAAAATGACTATATTTGGTCGCCAAATGGAGAAAATACTAGAGATCGTTTAAAAAACACTACTTTTTAAAATGTAAGAAATACGTGACAATGATAATTTACGTATCACATACTATAACTAAATAGTCTAAGATCCCAGGGCGCCCAAGCCTACGTCATTTTAGCAAAGCTGAAATTTTGAGGACTATTAGTCTAAGATGTAGTTAAGAATGTATGCGTACTCACTAACTTAACCAAATAAAGGTATTGTCTGGGAGGAACCCACGTAAAGGGTGTGGTAATAATAAATATATTTTTTTACATTATTCTCAAAAACATATTCAAATACGAGCCTTTGTACATTATCGTAGGTAATCGTGTACTTTAAAGTGGCACTACCTCTGAAATGGCTCCACTTTCAAGTTTGTAAATACACATAGAGTTTTAACTACATATTAGACTATAAATATAAAACAATCAGCTTAGCTAAAATGACGTAGCTCTGGGGGCCCTGGGATTTCAGTCTGAAAGTTTTATATGTAGACCACAATATACAGTGCTAAGTTACGTACTAATATAACTAATAGAAATAGTACTCTAGATATATAAAATATATAAAAGCATTTTATCAAGAACTGTTAATTTATACTTGTTGATATAAATGACGTACGTACAAAGTGGTCGCGCTGACGTGTATGTGAAATTATTATTTAGATAACAGTGATACAAAACACTAAATACATAGGTAGATGATAAGTTATCGAGACTGCTATATCGACATTTTGATCCAAAAAAATATAATATAATATACTAAAAAAAGAGGCAAAGCACGGCGTTGAGTTCCGCCACTCAATACGCAACTCTTCCAGAAACTGGGGAACGGAGTGTCTTAACACTAGGTTACCTCTGCCTAGCCTGGCGCTGCGGGATACAGCGTGAAGCCGATTTATTTATTTTTGATATACTAAAAAATATTATATAATACTTGTATAAAAAACCGGGTAAGAGCGAGTTGGAACCGCCCACCGAGTCTTTCGTATTTACTTCAGGATTGTAGGTCAATAGGAAATACAACCTGACAAACTTTAGTTTGCGGGCATATGCGGTCATTTTATATGAAATGTACTACAAATCTATGTTTGTAATAAAAAAAATTATATGAAATACTTATACATTTATATTTTTCGGATTTTCCTTTATTTGTATTGTAAGTTCATGCTAAATTTCAAAACAGTGGTTCCACGAGAAGTACCCCACAGGTCTTGAAATTCTGATGGATAAATGCTCGATTCATTTGACTTAGAAGCATGACTTCTTTTGTGCTTCAGGGGCCCATAGACTAGAGTTAAATATTTTAGATTAATGTCAGCTTTACACGTCTGCAAAGACAGATGGACAACAAGGTGAACCTATAAGGGTTCCGTTATTACCTTTTTATGTACGGAACCATAAAAAAAAAAATAAAAACATAAACCCACACAGCCCTAAAAACATATAACTAGTATATGGTTATAAATTCTCTACATTGCCTAACAAATGCGCAATTTCTATGACAATCACTATGTAAATTATTGTAGTTTTATTTCTGCATACTTAAATATAATTCACTATATTATCCGTTTATTTTTCCTTGTTAATGTATCGACAACTGACTTTTATAGATTATTCTTAAGACGAAATTCCTTATAATATTATTATGCAAATAGTTCATTGTAGAGTTGCTTTTAGTATCTCTATTATTTATAGGCCGTTGTGGAACAGCAACACAACTTCTGACTATAAACACGATGGTTGTGAGTTTGATTTTCATTTGGTTTCTCCAATTATTTTCATTTCCAGTGGGCAATTATACTAAGTTCTGTTTGCCTGTAAGGAACACAGGATAGGTAAAGGGACAAGCGTAAATCTAATTTTATACAGTTGTTATATTTCCCATTACAATATTTATATTCTCTATTGATTTAAAATGTATATTAAACCTATAGTTAATTTTAATTTATTATATCTTTAAGATAGTTCAGCGGAAAGTGAGAACGGAGTGTCTTAACACTAGGTTCCCAGGTACCCCCTGCCTACCCTGCTATACGCGCGATACAGTAAAAAGCAAAAAAAACAGATCTCATATGTTATTACGTGAAACAATTAACATAATATATTAAACATTTTAATATAAAAAAGACATACCTAATTAAATTTGAAGATATCGATCGTGTCATTGTTTCCCCTGAGGCTTAAACCAAACCGATCGTGGAAAATTTTGCCATCGATACTTTAAGGTGGCGGTCTGAAATATGACTCACATTCTTACTCATGTGTTTCAGTTGGTACTTTGCTGGTAAATTTTGTATGACTTGAAACTATAAATTATAATTCTAAATTGTTAGATATTGTAAATTATATGTATAGAGAGATCGTCGTGGTGCAGTAGCATAAGCGTGTCACTGTAAATGCAACGGTTGTGGGTTCGATTGCCATTTGGGGAAATGAATTTTAGTTTAATAAAATTTTCATTTCTTCGCTCTGGTAATAAGGCAAAGCGTTCCGCCATTTTCAATGCCTCGAAAATTCGGCGAAAAGTGGAGGACGGAATGTCTTAATACTGGGTTCCCTATACTTGCTCTGCTCTGCAGGATACAACTTACGCTGACAAAAAATAATATAAAAAATATATCTAATAAAATACTGATTAGCCGTTGTGATAGTATATTTAAATTGGTTTTTTTTTTTCAACTTGAGTATCTGTGTTCGTCATATAATTTAAACATTGCCCTGCTCAATATGCATTATCTAATTTGAAAATGGTGAAAAGCAATAAATTTTATGATGGGTTTGGCTTTCTCTTTTTTATTATAATTAAATATCATTTTATTAATTCTATATATTATAGAACGCAATTATTTTATAATATTTATATTTAAAGCAAATATAATAAAAACGTTTTAAGCTGTATTTTCCTTTCATCCCTTATATTTCCGGTAAAGAATTTGCCATTATATAGGAAGCTAAAAAAAATATTTCAAAGAAACATTTGTAATATTGTAATAAAATTGTAAAAACACTTTCTTTGATAAAAAGTATTGCGTTCTTTATACCGAGTGACGAATCATCTTTATCAAATTATAAGGAATTATATACTTTATACTGACTTATCAAGGCTTTTTTATTTCCTTGAATTTTTTTTTATTGATTTGAACATATTATTGACAAGGATGTATGTATGTAGATTTACTCATTTAAATTTAAATAAAAATAATCGAACACCTAAATTAGGCTTAACACTAACTTAAGAGCAACTTATTCAAAATCTTTTTTATAACGATTTATAAAAGATTCGATTTGTCACAGCAAATATCTAATTGATAAACAAAATTCATTTTTATCATAGTTTTTTTTTCACTTAAAATATTTATTATATTTAATATCAGAAAAAAAATTGTTAATAAAATCATGCAACATTTATATTATGTTCTTTAAAATCAAATTTTATGTAAGTTTTATTAAAATATTTTATATTATATTCACAATATACACCTGCCATCCTCTGTACACGGGGGTCCTTCCCCTTTTGAGCCTAGAGCGTTCTCGAATGTTCCGCGTGCACTCGATCGATGCAGCTAGTATAAACCTAGTTCCTTTTATAACATACATTTCTATTGATTATATTTTTAAACCCAATTCGTTTAGAATAATGAAAGTAAAGTCAATGTTATAAGATTTTCATAATTTTTTGAAATACTTCTTCTATTCATAAAGTATGACGTAGTAGAGTTTTAAATATAGTATATTTATTTCGAGTTATTACATAAATAATGTAAAAAAACAAAATTATTAGTTATTTTTGTTAATATTTATGTTCGAATAATCTTGAATAATGTTAAATAATCTTTGTATTGCGAAAAGTAGAGCGCGATAATTAAGTTATAGGTATCTACAATTATTATACAAATTGTAATCATTTTACAGTTCAATGATTCAAATAATTACAAAGAAGTGGTTAAAGCGATTTTTTTTATCCCGCACATAGCAGGGTACTCAGAGGGAACTTAGTGTTAAGACACAGCGTCCGCTTTCCGCCGAATTTGGGAGGCATTCTGAGTTGAGTGGCGGAACTCGACGCCGCTCTTTGCCTCGAAATATAAATTTAAATAAATATTTAATTTCCACGAATGAGAATTGAACCTACAACCACCGTGTTACAGTCACACTCTTATGTCCTTGGGCCACGATGGCCTTATTATTTTCTTAAAAGAATTATCTGGTTATTATTTAGTTATAGGTTCATCATTAAAATAGGTGAAAGGAAAATGAAACATAAAATTAGGATAAGCAATATATTTTAAAAAGTCATCAGATCAGACAATGCAGTTTACATGCAGTTTTAAATATAAAAAAAACAACTTTATTGAACATTTAATCAAAATCGCAGACAATAAAAAAACATGGCAGTTCATTTTTAAACACAGGAACTTAACATGCGAGAACTTTTTAAAAAAAAAACTATATTTTTAAATTTTTCGCTTATCAAGATATATTTTGAACTAACATTAAAATTATTTTAGGTCATTTGCTTATTCAGTCATACTGATAATATTCTTATTTTCTTAATTTTAAAGCTGGTCCATTTACACAGTCATATTTAACATCACATAAAATCATGCAACATTTAACAAAATGTACCTTAAAACCTATTAAATATAGTTTCGGGACGCGCCCGAGTCGCCGTCGTGGCTTCAATTTAATATATCACTGTTCCTGAATATTATGTAGTAGTTGCGTTATACAATTATGTGTTGTGTTAGTTTATATAATGTATTCTATTTAAAATTGTAAACAAATGTTCAAATATTATTTAATATAGAGAAAAAAATTTACACTATTGTCAAGAGGGTTGCAGATTGTAATTAAACATTTTAAATCAATATTCTTAAAAGTATATATCTATTTGTTTAACTCTCACTAAATACGAAAATATAAATAATGAAGGTACTTCTTTTCTTTTTAAAATAAATAACACCGACTTACATATAACAAATCACAGATACCGATCCACAACTGCCACAACTACTGAACCACCGGGACTCTACACGCAAATAATAGAGACCCGGCGTCCCCTTAAACTAATCGCAGTCTTAGTCATTCATCAAACAGCCCCGTTACAACTTACAACCTCTCAACAACCTTAAATTTTAACTAAACAAACATGCCGTTAGAAGCGAACCAAAGGGGTGACGGCTAATAATACTATTGCATTGTTTACGTCAGTGTCCGTCCTCGAGGTAGTGTCCCGGCCCTCCGCGGCGCGGGTCACAGGTAGGGCACGCACACGCCGCAGCGCGCGCGCCGCTCGGGGGAGCCGGCGCTGGCCCTGCACACAAGCACGGCGGGTTATCTCACGAGCTCCTCTCGTCGTGGCGGGCGTCGGCGCGGCCGAAGGCGCGCTTCAGCTTGTCGACCAACCTGTTGTGGAACTTGTCCGCGTCGTGGGCGGGCGCGCTAGCCGAGCCCTTGCGGAGCTCGGGCGCCCGCAGCGAGGCGCGCGAGGGCGGCGCGCGGCAGTAGGACAGCGAGCGCATGGCGGGCGCGCTGCGGTGCGGGCTGAGCGCGGCGGCGCGGGGGCCCAGCGCGGGGCCCAGCGCGGGCCCCTCGGAGCGCGACTCCGACACCTTGCGCACGCGGCCCCCCA
>JAATLQ010036094.1:0-35019 GCA_013421005.1 Heliconius erato x Heliconius himera | reverse complement strand
TGGCGGGAAAAACATTTTTTTCAAGGGCATAGTTAGTGTGCAAATACTTATTTGACTTTAAAATATATGTTCTTACCATCTCATTTTTTTTCTTCTACTTTCTAATGATTTTTATTAATCGATTAAAAATATATATAAATTTAGCTATTAAATACAATAATTAACAAAAACCATTTTGTTATTTTGTACACGTAACTTCAAAAAAATTAGGTGTGCAAATACTTTTTTTACCCACGGTATATATTTTAAATAAATAAATAAAAAATATACCTAAAAATATTTGTATGAACAATACGAAAATATCTTTTACCTATATGTTATAGAAGATATGTAAACATAAGAAAAATATATGTGATTTGTAAACTATGACATTTTATATATATTTATTTCAATATGTTCACGCTGTATCCTGCATATAATATGGTGGGCAGGGATAACGTAGTCTTAATAACGCTATTTCTCACTTTCATCCACTTTCCTATCATTTGAGATATTGTGTATTGAGGCAAAAAATTAGTAAATAATTATTATTTGACATACTTAAGAGATGTTTAATAAATAACAACTTCATTAAGAAGTAAACAAATCAATTATAAAAATTAATCTTAATGAAGCCACATCTATATATAGATAAAGAGGAATTAGTCCTAGAATTAATACGACATGTGATATATTAAAAGACAAACCAAGAAATAATTGGTTCTATTTAACTAAAACATTTGCTGGACATATAAATAATGAGAATGCCATGCCAACATTGACAGATTATTTCTTTTCTTAAAATTACATGACAAAATTATTCATTTTAAGTACACAAAAAGTTTTTTTAATTTTTTTTTCTTAGCTTTACATTATATTCTACATATGGCACGTACAGGCAGTTAGAACCTTGCAAACTAGTGTAATATAGGAGGACACTCCACTCCCATACCGAGTGGGAATCGAACCCACAACAAGTTACGTTTACTGTCGCTTTCCTTTGCGCCACGACGGTCTTAGATGTTTTTATGATTACTTATGTTTATTTTAACGATAAATGAATATAAGAAGTGTTTCATTACTCTGTTATCAGGTAACGACCTGTTAAGATATTATGTAGATACTTGTGTGAGGTGCCAAATCGCTGGCGTTTAATTGTCCATTTTCAACCAAAAAAAGGCGTATATACTTAGTGTGTGAAGAAACAAAATTAGGGTTTATTTGACTTAGAATAGACCTTTAGATCTATGAAAGTTGAAACATATCTTTTAAATGAATAAAGGGGTACAAGCGAGCCGATGGACTACCCAATGGTATATGGTTACTTTCGCCCATTAACATCTTCAACATCTGAATAGGATGTAAAAATAAATAAATCAATCAAATAAATCAGATTCACGCTGTATCCCACACACAGCAGGGTAGGCAGAGGGAACCCAGTGTAACACACTCCGTTCCCCATTTTCTGCCGAATTCTGGAGGCATTGCGTGTTAAGTGGCAGAACTCAACGTCGCGCTTTGTGAAGTGGTTGTGATGCCAGGAAACATGAAAGTGCTTAAATATACGACAATCATTACAAAGGGATTCTTTTTTTTTTTGATGAATTTGTAATCAGTTCTTTACTTTTAGCAAATATATTTTATGCTATTGGTTATGCTATTTGAATCCTGTAAATGTTATGCTATTTAAATCCTGTATTTTTATTATTGCTTTAATTTGTTTTTTTTTATTCATAGTACCAATGTCATTCTTCTTTAATCTTTAGGTGTAACTGCGCTTTAAAAGGTCAGATGCAAGGACATTAGGATGCCTTTCTAGTCGGTTTCGATATTTGCTATTTTATTTTTTAATTCATCCACAACAGTCCACTCTTAGGTTTTTATGAATTTCCTTGTTGAAAATAAACCACGGTACTTGGCTGATTGTTAGCAGTATGGAGTTTTGTGCTTATAGGCATTTCCGCATAGTTGGATCCCATAAAACCAAATTCAAATTCAAATTCAAATTCAAATAATTTTATTCAAAATAAGAAGTTACATGCTTCATTTTTTGAACGTCAAATAATTTACCACCAGTTCACTAAAGTTAATGCCTCAGACCTGAGAAGAACCGGCGCAAGAAACTCAGCGGGACCTATTTTTTTTTAAATAAATTTATACAAATACATATTTAAATATCTGTGACAATGATACCTTTGAAACAGACCAAACCTTGTATATCAAGCAAGAACTTATTGTCGAGACTCACTCAGTTTACTGTCACACCCTATTATCCAATAGGTATATTATATAGGTTTTATATCGCATTAACATCCGATAATTAATTTTAACCAAAACCTCTCTCAATATATTGCAAAGGTAACAGTTCATAAAAGCGTGTTACGTAACTATTTTTTAAACTTTCAAACTATAGTTGACAAACATTCAACTCATTTACTAACCAAAGTCCAATCAACATGCAATTCTACACATTAGTAGCATTTTTTTGTATTTTCCATTTAACTGTTGAGATCGATGAATTCTACTTGAAAGACTTACGAAGAGAGTTCTTAGAAAGAAGAGCGGAGAAACGGAAACAGGATATCCGTCTGAAATTACTCGATCGAATATCAAATTCTACTACATTAATTTTCGAGGGTATTTTACATATTTTAGAAAATAAAAGCAATATAGAGGAAGCTTATAAGGACATGATAATCATGAAAGAAGCTAAATATATTTATAAGAGAGGTTTCGTCTGGAGAACTTGGAGGGATGTAGAGATAGGAGGGAAAAGAAAAATTGTACACTATAAATGTTCTCATATAGTAAAAAATAATTATAGAAAATGTGATGGCGGTTATTGGGTAATTATAGATTTTGTTATTGTTAAGATTTACACTTTCCCGTGCATTATATTGACAGTCGTGGCGCAGGGGCACAAGTGGGACTGTAAACGCGACAGGTTGAGGGTTCAATTTCAACTCGGAGGAATTACATACTTAATATTTTTATTTCCTCGCTCTAGTTACGTTACGTACGTAACGTTACCAGAGCGGTTACGGTTACGTATACTGCCACTCAACATGCAATACCTAAAAAATCGGCGGGAAGTGGGAAACGGAAGTGTCTTAATGGGAACGGAGTGTCTTAGGATTACGAGGTTTTATCTGTCCACGCTGCTATGTTTGTGCTCCCAATTTTTGAGAAGTTGTAGGTATGTTGCGTGGCAGAACTTAAAGCCAGCTTCTGTCCTATTTAGTTAAAATTAATTTATTTCCCTCAGCGGCAATCGAACCCACAACCATTGCAACACTATTTTAGTTATATCTCTCTTTAAATCTATCGTTTACATTTTTACAGGTTATAGAAGAAAAACCACTACGATGCCCCTATGAAATATTCTCAACCAACTCTCCCAACGATATAAGTGTATTTGAATACAACTCAACGCTTAGTGACTGCACTCTCCGTATGTCGCGAAGAGAATTGAAGATCGCTTGCAATAATTACATAGAGACTTCATTGAAAATAAGTAAAAATTGGAAAACTAAAGGAAAAAATATAGCTATTATATGCCAAGGACGTGATTTTTGTGATATCAGTACTTTATATGTGGTAAGTTTATTACATGTTTCCTTAGTGAGTCGTCACTCCTGCATGCCATGGATTTCATAGTCATGGGTATATGCGTATCTATAGATATTTCTACGTGAGTAAGAATGGGGCCAGTTGTGGCGCAGGGGCACAAAGTGTGACTGTAAAATCGAATGGTTGTGGGTTTGATCCTCACTCGGGGAAATGAAATATTTATTTACATTTATATTTTCATTTTTTCGCTCTGGTGTCGAGGTAAAGCGCGGCGTTGAGTTCCGCCACTCAACACGCAATGCCTCCAGATCTTGGCGGAAAGTGGGGAAGGGAGTGTCTTAACACTAAGTTCCCTCTGCCTACCCTGCTGTATGCGGGATACAGCGTGAAGCTGATTTAGTAAGGGCCTCCCCCTTGCCCTTGCCTTTAACTTTATGGTGATCTTTTTGTGTAAGGGGCCGTTCAAATATTACGTAAGCAGTTTTTTTGCAATTATTGACTCCCCCCCTCCCCTATGTCATCAAAAATAAGCAATCCTCTTAAAAATATTTCTTAGAACACGTCAAAAATAAGCAAACCCAAGACCCCCCCACTAGTGCTTACGTAATACTTGAACGGCCCCTTATGTTCTTTTTTTAATTTTTTCTGCTTAATTTTTGTGTTAGTAAAAATTATAGGTTGTATACAAATAATTCTGGAGTGGGCATGGACTACACGGCCTTTGCTCTTCAACCACAATCCTGTGCCCATGTATTAAAATATATACAAAAAATTGAGAATATTTTTATTTAAATTATTTTCATTTACTGTGGTAGTCAAAACACGAGGTTGACATCAACCACTCAAAGCGCAATATCCCGAAAATAGTGGACGGTTTCCCACTTTGAAACAGATCGTCTTAACACTATGTTCCCTATGCCTACCTTACTACAGGGGAAAAAAGCTTAAAGTTGCTTTCTTTTTCAGATTCTTCCAGATACAATTGTATTTAGAATTATAAATTCAACAAATCACATATTCTACTCGAAACTAATGAAAAATGGCAAAAAAATATACATTTGCACGAATGATTGTGGAAAATTTTATCATATTACAAAAAAGGTTGTCGTAGGCGACGAACCGTTAAGTTTAAATTTACTGAACAATAAAAAGAAACGAGAAGAAATATATGAAAAATCGTCAAAAATATCTAATTTGTTACCCAACGGCCTACATTATTATTTTGAAAACGGCGATAAAAGCTCTGAAGAAAGAAAAAATACAAATTTTAGTAATTTATTGACTTCATCGAAAAATGCATCGAGTTGTAACAAGATACGTGAAAAATATATACAGGATGAGAATTTAAGTGATTATTGGTATAATTAATTGATAAAACATTAATAAAAAATAATAACTTATTAATAAAGTCCTGTTGCAGGATCTATGAAGACTTTATAACGAATTCGACTTAATTTATAAATAAAGATTATCTAAATCTCAACATTTTTTAAATATTATTTCACACTAAGTATAATACATATGTATATCTATACTAATAGAATAAAGTGGAAGTTATTCCAGTATCAAGGAAATTTTATGAAGATAATCTTTGGCCTTTATAGCATGTAATTTGGACGTATACTTTTCGAGAAAATGAAAAAAAATAAAATATTTCAACACTCTGTTTATGGCCGCAAGCCTAGGATCAGGAGCGCCATTGCCGCCGATGACATCCTCGTATACAGCGAGCCAACGTAGTACTTGCACTTTCTCAAGTTTATGAAAATAAGTTTTTCATGATTGAATGTATAAATTATATAATCTCTCTGTTGGCGAATGCAGCACAATAACAGAATTATAGGTGGCGTGCGGGTGAATCCGAGAATGCGCCGCTACTTTTTGATATATATGAATGCGCAACGTTCATTTTTTTATACTTAACTTAGCTTCACGCTTTATCCCTTGCGGGGTAGTCAGAGAGAACGGAGCGCCAAACGCTACGGCTACGCTAATTTTTTTATAAGTATTCTAAAAACTGTTGTTCCTATCTAAGCAAGTTTTGATTTAAGTAACATGTTATTTTTTATTTTAATTTAATTTCCTTACCTATCAGCATTCCTTCTCAATATAAAATTTAAATACATACATATGCCAATGCCAAAAAAAATACGTTACCAATAGATTTCCCAATTATTTTAAAATGTTATTTTGGCAAAATTCAACGCACAACCGCAAATTGTATGGGTCATGGACCATAAAAGTATGTAAAAGCCTACTAAAAACACATTCCGTGGCCGCCTTACTCTTAAGATATTGCGTTGAGTAGCGGATAGTGGAACTAAATGATGCACTTGCCCAGTGGCGTAGCGGGCGTAACTCGCGCCCAGTGCAAAACACCTTTTCAGCGCCCCCCAGACGAACATTTTTGCTGTTTTGCAGACCTTTTGGCGCCCCTTTGGAAGTAGCGCCAGGGGCATGATGCCCCCCTTGAACCCCTCCCCCCACCCCCCTCACTACGCCACTGCACTTGCCTTGTTACCAGAGCGAGGAAAAAAGCATTTCACTAAATGGAAACTGAACAAAGTGTATAAATTCATACTCTTCCTCACCAATTTTTATGTAGTGTTTTGTTTTCATGATTTTTAGATTTTTTGCCAAAAAAATTACTCACAACCGTAACTTGCACTAGCCACACACATCCATAAATAGTAAGTAGACAATAAATAAAACAAATTTATAATAAAATATATTTTTTTTTCTGTAGATATAGTTAAAGTATACATTTTATTATATTACAAGGCACTTATAATTTATATACATATATTTAATTTAAAATTAAAACGAAATAAGATCATGCATAAAATAAAGAATTTCAAAGGACAGTGTTAATAATTATAGTGTCAAGAAACTCCGTTCAACTCCGAACAAACATAACAATGCTCTTTAGGTGGCGGATCTGAACGCCGCATTTTGTCTTATGATAAAGAATAAAAAATGTTCAGTCTTTATTTTTAAATTTTTGTATTAGAATTTTAAAATTTTAATAAACATTACACGACAACTACATATTAGTTGTGTAAAGGCACTTATATAAACCCTTGTAAATATGCATACATTTAAAGTTTTTTAAACTTCTAGTACTTTTGCAGTACTGAAATTTTCTATAAAAATATTATAGTTTATTCTATTCAGTTTGGTCAATATTTAGTAACATAATTCAGGTTAACAATAATTTTACATAATTATGTAACGCAACTTAATATAAAAATTGGAACTTTACTAATAAATATTTTAAGTGGAAGACATCTAAATACCTAAAATAAGTGATCTAGCTCAGTTTTTTTTGACCTTCGATTTTGTTATACCTAAAAACTGGCCCTATAAGGTATTCCACAGTATTCTATGGTTAATTCTTTAATAAAACCTAGGTTATATAACTTATATTCTGAGAGTTCACTATTATAAAAAAATGTTTATTGTAGATTTTTTTTTATTTATTTGACAATGTATCCCGCATATAGGAGGCTTTCACATTAAGACACTTGAGTTCCACTTTTCGCCGAATTTTAAAGGCATTGCGTGTGTAGTGGTGGAACTCAACACTATGTGTTATCTCGTTACCAGAGCGAGGAAATGAAAATATTAAATATTCCATGTCTTCGAGAGTGAAGCGTTCTGCGTGTGCCTCTGCTCCACGACTAGCTTTATATTTACCATATTCGAACTAAAATTGTGCTATCAAGTGCCCTTTAAACCAAAAAAAATAACTTTCACATGGATAGTAAAACTAAATACATTTGTCTAGTCTTAAATTTAAAAAGTTTAAGCCTTACATTTTGTCCTACTTACAGCAGGATAGGCAGGATAGGAATCTAGTGTCAAGACATCTAAATTCTTCACTGTGCCGATTTTTCACATATAGTCTTTAGTAGCTTTGAGTGTAAGCCTGTTAAATCTGTTTTTTGTAAAAACCTTCTGATATATGTATGTATGGTCATCTTTTCTTAAAAACATTTTTTGTCTTATGATAATTTGCTTAATAGGCTGTTAGCAGGTTCACACTCTAAGCCAAAAATATGTATTGTTAATTTATTACCAGTTTTCATTTTCTAACAAATAACTGAGATGTGGGATAGATTTACACTTGCCAAATGTTTTTTTTTTATTTCTTTGCCTTGTTCAATGTCTTGAATTCAGGCAGTGTGTCGTGATTGGAGTGTTTCTTTGCATACCCATTTTTGGAAGAGCATGAAGGTGACAAAGTCTATATCTATAACTAGGAATATTTAACAAATATATGTATAATTGTATATAACTACATGATTCTTTTGACAAATTAGCTTTAACAATTTTCACATTTATATAAATTTATATTTGTCTATGAAATATAGTAAATATAGTATTTAATAGGTTTATCTTTGTCACATATATTTATATTTAAAACTAAAAAGTCAATTATCAACAATATTTCTTGTGGAAGAACATGATTTAATTATAAAATTCTTAGTAAACTTAAATATTGCAACATTAAATATTTTTATTGGACTGTTATCTTAGCAGAGAAATTTAAAAATAATTTGTTTCGTCAAGCAGGAATGAAACCCAAACCTGTCACTTACAATCAGATGTTGCTCTGCTGTGTGATGATAGTCTCATTTTACTATTCAGAAGTTTTACTCACTGTGTTAATAACACAAAGCATAAATTAAAAACCAAGGAATTCCTCCAAGTGGGAATAGAACATACCAGCCAATAAATATTTATTCTTTTAAAATTTTCTTTCTCCTTTGCAAACCGCATTTGTGATCATATATTTGATAGTGTCTTTTAAACGTCTTAAAACACTTGTCACATGAAAATTTTCTAACATTCATGTGCCGTTCCCTAATATGACATTTAAGGCTTTTCTTAACCATTTCCTTTTTACAATAATCACATATGGCCTTTGAATATTGATCAGTACATTGCATTGTATCTCTATATAGGGAATCTTCATTTTTAATTTCCGATTTTATATCACAAATGTTTACTTTTGGACATTTTTTAATAGTTATAACATTATTATTAACTTTAGTCATTTCTACACAAGTATTGGCATTTACAGCTTTCTCTATCCACTTGTCGTTTACAAGTTTACTAAAATGAGATGGCTCAGCATTGACTTCAGTATTAAAATGTATTTTGCGTATATGCTTATCTAAAATTCGTTTCTCACAAAATGATACACCACAGGCCTTGCACGGGAACTTAACCTTGGATTTTATAGGTTCATCATGTACATTTTTTAGGTGAGCAATTAAATTGTATTTGTTAAGAAATCCACGTTCACAATAATCGCATATAAAACGTTTTTTGTTCTGTTTTCCAGAATGGCTTTTAACATGCCTCATATATATATCAGACCTGAAATATTCTTTGGAGCAAAATTCGCATTTAAATCTCGCTTGAACAGCGTCATGTCTAAATAAATGAGATTTGAACTTATAAGCGCTACCTATCACAATTTTGTTGCAATGTTTACAATAATTCTTTTTCTTTCCCACAGGGTCAGTTTTCTTCGTCATGTTATCACAAAAACAATAGAATAATAAATAAAAGACTACCTAAACTATTGATTTTGTTTAAAATTAAATGATTAATCTTAGTGTAAAAGAAAATAAATCCCAAATAATAATAAAATAATCGTGCAAAATAAAAATATATACTAAAATAAACATAAAACAGACGTTGACGTTGATAGCTGTGAAAATTATAAATAAAATACAGACGTAAAATTGTTTTGTGATATAAATAAAAAAATATATATTATTAATCTTTCTGCATGAAATAAAACAAAGATAAGATCTAAGAATCTTTGTTTTTTTTTTAACTTTCCTTAAAAATAACAATGTTTATAAAATTGTACGTTAATATTATTATAATTTTGTTAACATTTACTGATATTGGTTCTCATAAATCCTTAAAATATAATATCTTCTTTTTCATTAATATCTATTTTTCTATGATAAGAATAATAAATTTATTGCAGCCTTTTAGATATGTAAATAAAACAGTATATAATGTTCAGTGTAATGAGCACATTAGAAAATTAAAGAACACTAGGAAGGCTCGGTTGCGGGGCCGCTTTCTATAAATATACTGCTAAATATTCTCTAAGTCTCTTGAGTTTCATATTATCAGTTCAAATAAGTTATTTATGATAATATGTATTAAAAATACTATTTTTTTTGTATAAAATATTTAATTTTATATAATATACAAACAAGTATATTATCATTATTATCTAATAAATAATATTTAACCTTTATCATAAAATTTTAATAATTTAAAGGTACAAATATAATCTATTTATTAATTAAAAATTGTTGATTCTTTTTATCTAAAACTTAAGTATTTCAAAGTATAGTATTTTTTTAAACAGACGTCTTAATTTATAATATTATTTTGTTTATTGTGTTTTTAAATTGTGTATAAATTCAATTAAATATTTACACCTCTAGTCAGTAAATCATAAATTTAATGGTTTCTTTAAATATTAGTAATAATATAAATATGAATAATATACTATAATCAATTTTAAAACACAAAATTGTATAAAAAACCATGTTTTATATATAAAAATAAAACCGTTAGCAAATCATTTACTGCGACATGGTTCTAACTTACTCATAATGACATTTTATAATGTTGCCGTGAAAAAATAATGTTAACTAATTTTAAGAAGGTACTTTTTTGAGCATTACGTTTATATACCGTTTTAATTGTAATTTTACATAAATATAACAAAAACCATCTATTTCAATTGTAAATCTTATTAAATATGACTGAAACTACAGTCAACTAACAATATTTGTATTTTTGGCTAAACAAATTAGTAATAGCGACTCTCTTTATAGAAGTGAAGGTCTCTTGTACATTATTTGGAACATTTCGAAACGTATTTTGTTATAGAGAAGCTCAAATAACAGGTAATATAACATAAACATAATTTTATTATATAAATCTTAAACAATATCGGTTTTAATTCGCTTTTGAAATGCTTTAAACTTCGTTAGTACTGTCCCTTTGGTTATTACTTATTAAGATATTTAATTAAAGCTGTTAATGTATGTTTTAGGGAATTTATACAATAATTACAAATAAGCGTTTGTTTTGTATCTCTTGAAGAGATATAAAGATTAATATGAAATAAATATTAGTCATGTCTAATCAATTTTGTACATACACATATGCTTACATTTACTTTGAATATATATTTAAACTTGTTGCGTATATTAAAATGAATTCTAAAATAGTTATGGTATAAGAATTAATTGTTTAATTTGTAGATGTAAATTGTTGTAGTTTTATAATAATAAAATTATGACAACTAGAAATGTTTACTTTAACCTATTTACTTACTTACTTGATAATCATTATTAGTTTCAGTACTCTCAAAATGCTAAAAGCTAATAAGCCCGAAAGGAAAAAGCCCAGAGCAATGCCTGTAGAAACAATTGTTACAAGATTCAAATCAAAACAAAAGTTATTGGAAAAAGAACAATCAAACACAACAAATAATGTTAAAAGACAAAAAATAAATAAAAAAGTTGTATCAAGCCAAACAAAAGCAATAAATCAAATAAAACATATGGAAGTGGCTGAAAAAAAAGAGATCTATGCAAATAAACTTAGAAGGAATATTGTTAATAAAAAAATAATGCTTGTACCGAGGCATAGTTATAAAGTTATTGGTAGCATCAAAGGCTGTAATAAGAGAAAACTAAGAACACCACAAAGAGGTAATTAAAATCTTGTTTTTTTACCTAAATATTACAAAACTGATTTTTTTTTTGGTTGAATGCACTAATCATGATATATTCATTTATCAACAATGGTTCTATATGCTATATTACAATATATTAATTGTTTTAATGCAACATAGTTGTTTCCACAGGAGCAGTCAAAGCTAGTAAAAATAAAGAAAAACAAAATAAATACATGATATA
Source organism: Heliconius erato x Heliconius himera (assembly GCA_013421005.1). NCBI lineage: Eukaryota > Metazoa > Arthropoda > Insecta > Lepidoptera > Nymphalidae > Heliconius > Heliconius erato x Heliconius himera. The sequence goes on along the minus strand of JAATLQ010036094.1, from coordinate 23,500 downwards.
CAATACAATATCTCTTATCCAATACTTTTTGACAGATTAAAATTTCTATATATATATTTAAATTATCTGATACACAACAAATATAATACTTAAAAATATATGAAACAACGTTTTTAAAACAGGACTACAATTTGGTCCAGAGGTCCATCCTTAATTAAGGATTGTTTCAAAACTATGACATTAGTAAACTATGAAAGTAATGAGATATGTTATAGTTGTAAAAGAACCTTTAGATTATATTTTGATAATATTTTTATTTTATGAAACTCTTTAAGTTTTGTATTTTACTGCAAATATAAGAGTAGCAGGTCCTACACAGAGGAAATAATTTGTTTTTTCCTCACTCTATTTGACAAATCGAGGGTGTCTTTTACAGCAGACAGTAAGAACGGCCTTCAGGTTGGACTCACAGTATAGTACCGGACCCCTCTGTAAAAATGATGTAAATACCTTAAAAATGAACTGAGATTGTACAGTTTTATCATTGCAGTGTGTTTACAAGTTGATTTATCATTGCTTAAAATAATCTATTTGTATAAAGAATATTTTCATTTTTTTTAATTGCACTGCTATTTACGGGGAAGCTTTGAGTAAACATTTTTAAGGAAAACACATTTTTCTTGAAAATTGCAGTTAGGATGTATGGCGCCCGCGATGTTGAGTTCTGTCACTCAACACACAATGTCACAATAATAAGAATATGATTTATATAATTTTTAAAAGTATTTATATGTTTAACTAGCTATCACCTGCAGTTTGAGCCATGTGTGCCAAACAATTACATTATAAATATAACCCTATAGAATTCTTTCCAACCAATTGAAAAAAAAAATGGATCGATAAAAATTAAATTATTTCAATTTGATTAGACAGTTCAAATATCAGTACTTCCTGAGATTAGTTTGTTCAACCAAACAACTCTTTTGGCATTATAATTTCAATAGTGCATACTTCATTATTTAATAAAAAAAATTTCATGTTTTTTTCAGAAATGACTTTCCCAATGCAAAGGCATAACTCAAATTCATACAATGAAATAAAATGTAAGCAAACAGACATTTCCATAACAGATATGGTTAAAATAATTGAAGACAGTAAAAGTTTAGACGATGAGGACTTATTGGAAATTCTAACTTGTCCAAGCCCAGTATGGTGGGAAGATCCACCTGATGGATATGTAGAAGGTATTTAGATTATTTTATCGTCAATAATAATCAATGACATAGTTTTCATCTTAATAACTATTATCATTATTTTTTAAATTAGTTGTGGCGCTGTGACATAAGTGTGTGACAGTAAAGACGACTGTTGTGGGTTTGATTCCCACTGAAGGAAATAAAATATTTAATATTTTTATTTTTCCGCTCTGATCCCCGCTCGAGGCGCTAATCAATACACAATGCCTTCATTTGGCGGAAAGTGGGAAATTGAAAGGTCTCAATGGGAACGGAGTGTCTTGACACTAGGTTCCCAGGTTCCCTCTGCCTGCCCTGCTATGAGTGGGATACAGCGTGAAGCAAAAATATATTTATTTTATAAAATAATTATAAAATTGCAGGCTAATGTATCCCGTATATTGTGGTATAGGAGAAGGGAACATAGCATTAAGACACTTTGTTCCTCAATTTCTACCCAAATTTTGAGATACTGTGTGTTGAGCGGAAGTCAAAGCCGCGCTTTGCTTACCAAGACAATAAAAGACTCACTCAGACCAAGAAAATAAAAACAATTCATTTACAGTCAAAGTACTACATAATTAAATATTACATTTTACAGAAGCAATATTCTCCAGACCGCAACAAAAATTCGAACAAAAAAGTGTCAAAACTCAAATTCTAGAAGAACAAATAAAACAAGAACAAAATGAAATAAGGAAAAAAGCTAAAGAAGATTTGTATAATCAGAAATTAGCAATAAAAATCAATCAAAATCATGATAAAACATTTGTAAAAAAGCGTTCCAAGTTAGAAGTCATATTAGATAATATTATAAAAACTAAAACAATAAAAGAAAACAAATTAGAATCCAATTTACCAAACAAAATTGAAAATTCCGTAATTGTGACATCAAATTCCGCAAACTCGATATCATGTTCTGCTAAATCGTCAACAAAATTAAAGAAAAGTATACAAAAAACACAAATGAAAAAACGCAAAATAGTCAAAACGAAACACAAAACTAAATTAAGACCAAAACATAAAAAATATAAATTAATAAATAAATCTAAGAAAAAGCGAAATTCCGATAGTTTTAAGTTATCAGACATAGAAGATGATATGTTGAAACATTTAGAAAACATGGACATACCTATTCAAGATAAAAACGAAACTAATTTAGATATTAATAAGGACACTGAAAGGGAGAAAAATATAGAAAAAGTAATGACATCAAAAAATATAAAAGAAAATGAAATAAAAGAAAAAGATATAAAAGACGAAGAAACAAAAGAAAAATATATAAAAGACAATGAAACAAAAGAAAATGTCATAAAAGAAGCAGAAACAAAAGAAAAAGATGAAGTTAGGAGAATATCTATTGATTCCAACAAAAGTGATAGAGTAACAGACGAAGCTGAGTACTTAGATATGAGTGTTTTCGACGAAATCATTAAAAATAAAAGAGATTATACGAAACAATTACAATTTAATGAAGTCTCAAATTCAAAAGACGATGACACAGAATATGTGACGGTGTACAAAATCATTAATAATGAAACCAATAATGATATCAATGAATTGAAAATTATGCCTCCCGTCGAACGTAAATATGAAAAATTAAAAGATGATATGAAAATTAATGATTATTATAAACATGGTAAGAAAGTTAATATAGATAATGAATTGAAATTGGCAAAAAATAATGAAAATTCGATTATAATATCGAAAAATGAATCGAAAGCAAGTGAAAAATTCTCGATTTTGATATCGGAAATAGATTCTATCAAATATTGTTTTGTATGTTCATCGATATTTGACAAAAAAAATTGTGATTATTGCGAGAACAAAAATTTAAAAAAGAAAAAACTAATGATTTTTTGTGATGCTTGTGGTTCAAAAGTGAATAGTAAACAAGAAATGGTTAAACATTTAGAAAGTCATCAGTGATTGTATTATATTAACATGAACGACTTAATCTTACGGTTATATATATATATATATATATATATATATATATATATATTCAGGTTCACGCTGTATCCCGCACACAGCAGGGTAGGCAGAGGGAACCTAGTGTTAAGACACTCCGTTCCCCACTTTCTGTCGATTTCTGGAGGCATTGCGTGTTGAGTGGCAGAACTCAACGCCGCGCTTAGCCTCGACACCAGAGCGAGGAAATAGAAATATAAATTTATTATATTTATAAGCTATATTATTATACTGTAAAATTTCATCTGAATCCATTTAGTAGTTTATTGAAGTGGAACAAACATATTCAACAAACCTTTACATTTAAATTTTAATTATAATTATTATTAAACGAAATAAGTAGAAAAATCGCGATAGCTTTGGATAGCATCTTAATTCGGGGGATTAAATTGTTACAATTTACTCATTTTAATAAGAAAAAAACGCGGCGTTGAGTTGCGCCATTGAATATGTGATGTAAGCTTTAACTGTAAACTGTGGTTGTGAGTTTAATTCCCATTGGGGGAGGGAATTATTGTCAGTACATAGTTGTTCAAACATGTAATGTCTCGAAAATTGTATGGTGCATGTGGAACGGAATGTCCTAACACTAGGTTCCCTCTGCCTACCCCACTATATGTGCAGCGTGCACAGCGTGAAATGTTTTTTTTTTAGTTTCACACTGTATTTCGCACATAACAAGATAGGCAGAGGGAATCTGGGAACCTAGTGTTAAGAGACTTCGCTGCCATTATGGCATTTTTGTTTCCCACTTTCTGCCAAATTCTGGAGGCATGTTGTTTCATATCATATTGTGTGATCAGCCGTAGAATAAACTAAAAAAAATAATATTATAAACTGTAAACGCGACGGGTCGTGGGTTTGATCGTCAATTGGGTGAATGAATTATTTTTATTTTAATAGTGTTATAAAAAATAAATGGTTTTGTAAAGTTAAATTAATACGAACTGATAGACATTTTTAATATTATTTTAAAACAATGCGTAAAAATACAATAAATTAGTAAAATAAAGTAAACACACACTAACGTGTGACAATTTGTGTGACAATACACACTTTTACTTTACATAAGTGACGTACCTATATGTTGCTATGGCAACGCGTGTGTATTGAACTAATAATTAAATATATATATATATATATATATATATATATATATATTTTAATATAAGTATTTCAGAGCAAAAAGTCCCTAGTTCTTTTTTTTTAAATTATATATGAAGTATTATTTTTTAAGATTATTTGATTTTCATACTCCATTTCTTTTTTACAAAAAGTAGTTTTTTTTCGTTTTAATAATACGTATATTTAAGTACTTAAAATAAATTATGTAATATTAGTTATTTTTCATTGCTCAAGCTTAATGTTGTATATAATGATGAGATGATAAAACACATTTTGATAAAATTTTGTATATTAACAGTTTTAGAGGCCTTCTGGCTGTAAACGCGATGGTTGTGAATTCGATCTCCACTCGAGGGAGTGACTTATATACAATTTTCATTTTCCCGCTCTGGAAAAAAGATAAAGCGCAGCGTTGGGTTCCGACATATACCAAAGCACCAAGTCCTTTTGAATCCGAGAAATTTTATTATAAAATATGGAATGCCGAATGCTATACTTTCTTTTTTGCTTATTATTATTATTTACTACTATGTCTATTAGAAACTTTGTATATTTTGTTTCGTTTAAGTGAATACATAGAAACATAATATTTTATTAATATTATGACATGAAAATGTTGTTTTATTTTTCACTTTTATCCGACTGCGGCCAAGCCCTAAAGGAAGGTTATGTTTTTAGATAGTTTGTATGTACGTACGAATATGTCCATTAATTACTTTTCTTGTAACTGATAAATTAGTGAATCGATTTTAATAAACGATACATCGTTGGATTGTTTTTTCAGCTTCACGCTGTATCCCGCACACAGCAGGGTAGGCAGAGGGAACTTAGTGTTAAGACACTCCGTTTCCCAGTTTTCCGCCGAATTCTGGAGGCATTGCGTGTTCAGTGGCAGAACTCAACGCCGCGCTTTGCCTCGAGACCAGAGCGAAGAAATGAAAATATAAATTTAAGTAAGTATTTCTTTTTATCGAGTGGGGATCGACCCCACAACCAGTCGGTTTTACAGTCACACTTTGTGCCCCTGCGCCACGACTGGCCTTTTGTTTATAAATTATTTGACTTTTAAATTATTCTTGTCATTTTAAAAATATATTGTACATACCTACGTAACTATAGCTTACTAGCTTCACGCTTTATCCCTAGCGGGGTAGTCAGAGAGAGCGGAGCACCAAACTCTACGGTCTCTACATATCTCTTTTGCCCCGTCCACTGTCATCAACATCTTCATACATGCCCTCCGGGGGGTCCTCATACTTTTAGAAAACTTTTTGATTTACGGCTATAAATTAGTTTGTGGGTTCGACTCGTACTTCGGGGAATTATTATACACACATCGTGTATTAAGTGGCGGAACTTAACACCGCGCTTTGTTAACCAGGTAGAGGAAATAAAAATAATTCATTGGTACTGGGATCGACATTAACTAGCGCCTAAGTGGGAACCTAGTGTTAAGACGTAACTCAATGCCGCGCTTTTGCCTTGTTACCAGAGCGAAGAAATGAACATATTAATAAATAATAATGCATTTCCCCGAGTGAGAATCCAACCCATTACTGTCGTGTTTACAGTCACAAGCCTCAGTGAATAAAATATGTTTTTTAGATTATAATTTTAAAATAACATCTATTTCATATTCACGCCGTATCCCGCATATGACGGGATGTCTACCCTACTATACATATATGAATATGTCAAAAATATTTTTTATGTTAATTGTTGAGGCCGTCATGTTACAGGGACATAAACGTGCGACTCTAAACACAACAGATGTGGGTTCGATTCCCACTCGGGGGGAATAAAATATTTAATATTTTAATTTCTTGGCTCTCGTAACGAGACTAACCGCAGCGTTGAATTCCGTCAGTCAACATGCAATGTCTTGAAAATACGGCAGAGACGGGGGATAGAAAGTATCTTAACTTCATATTCCATCAACTACATAGGCAATGTTGTAATGTAACAGCGTGCTAAAGAAAGAGAAAAAATATAATATTATAGTTTCTATCTCAGATATAAGCTACAGTTCATTTCAAATATATTAAAGGTATAACAAATACAATAATTTATAACATTTTATTTAGTTAGTCTGTGTGTACATTGTTTACTATACAATATGTTGATTTGCTGATTATCTGTATCGCTTAATTTTGTCGCATGACCCATAATCATAGTGCGTTGCCAGAGATGATCCTGAAAAAAGAAATTATGTGTCAATAATAGTTAATTTTTCTTAATTTCACGCTGTATCCCGCATATAGCAGAGAATGCGGACACTCCGTTCATAGGCGGCGATAGGCGTGGGCGAAGTGGGCGGCCGCCTACGACCTTGCGGTCCGAGGAAATTGGAAATTTTACACGTATACAATATTAATAAAGCATCGTGAGGAAGTTTAATGAATAACTAGGATTCACACCAGGGACAGACATAGCAAGGCACTTCCATCCGATATAGTTCCTAAGCCGGCGCGCAACGTAGCCATACCATCTCACGCTACCTCACCGACTCCAAGACTACCTCGAATTAATTAGTTACGTATGCGGTCAGACCGCGTTACTCTTCACATCCACCTCAGCATCTTCATTTCCGTGACGCGAAGCTCCTGAGTGTACCGAGATAGTGGTGGCCAGCATTCCCTGCTGAATAAAAGAACCGATCGGACGATGCTCGTGTATATCAGCCCCTTAAGCTTGGGCGGTATTCTTTTTACCTCCTGCCATTTGGCATAGGCAGCCCTTATACGGGCTTGCATAACAGTTCTCGTCAATGACGGAACTCTAAAAATAAGCTATACATTTTTATTGCAATCATAGAAAATTTAATCCGGTCTTCAACTGGGTAGTTAGCAGGTTTCCTCTACCTACCTTACTACATGCAAGATATAGCGTGAAGCTCATTTTTGTCAATAACTAGCGACCCAAACGCGGCTTCGCCCGCTTAAAACAGATTGCTATAGCCAAATTATACAAAATGTTTATATAGATTGTGCCTATGTTTCATTCTGATGTATAAGCTATATATATATATAGTTTCATTTAAATCCTTTCCACTCATCCTCATAAACTTTCACATTTATAATATTAGTGGGTTGTACCTGTATAGGCTTCACAGTAGCAGCTCCTAGTTCGCAGACATTACACATATAGTTGGAAGGCGCGTGAGTAATACTATAAAAATCGTATGGAAATTGTACTAGCCAGGCAGATTCTGGTGATTTTTCCAAATATTGTTCTTTACCTGAAAAAAAAAGATAAAACAAATATATTTACTAAAATAAATATTTATTATTTTTTTATTAAATATTAGCTTTATTTTTAGGTTTGGGGATTGGTCAGGATTTTACTATTAAACATATATGTTCGTATAAATGTTGTTTTTTAAGACAAGGCAAATTTTATGTTAGTAAAATTTCTGAAATGAGCACCAGACTATTATGGGATGGGCATGGACTTTGCCCCTCCTCTTTCTACGCCTATGGGTATATGTGTTTTTATTTGCATCTTTTGTCTGCAATTAAGAATATTCTAATCTGTTACCATGTCTTCTTAAAGGGTTACTGTTAAAATAACGTATAAAAACTAGAATGTAGCGGGATTTGAACCCGCGCCTCTTTGGAAACCTTCCAAGCGCTCTGATCAACTAAGTCATACGTTTAAGTATGTGACTGTAACGCAACGGTTGTGGGTCCGATCCCCAGGATCCTCAGGAAATGAATTATTAAATCAAGTCAAAACAGTTTCACACTGTATCCCGTACACAGCAGGGTAGTCAGAGGGCCTATTGTTAAGACACTTCTCCACTTTCTGCCGAATTTTGGAGGCATTGCGTATTGAGTGGCAGGACTCAACGCCGCGCTTTGCCTCGACACCAGAGCGAAGAAATGGAAATATAAATTTAAATAAATATTTTACTCGAGTGGGGATCGAACCCACAACCAGTAATTTTACAGTCACACTTTGTGCCCTTGCGCCATCTCATTAATAATAATAATTATTATTTATTAATATTTCTTCGCTCTGGCACAAATGTAAAATAGCCTGGCGTTGAATTCCGCCGCTCAACACGCAAGGCCTCGAAGAAATCGGCTGAGGGTGGTGAACGGAGTGTTTTAACAGTTAATACTAGGTTCACTCTGCCTACCCTGCGGGATAGCCTATATGCGGGATACAGCGTGAAGCTTGGAAGCCCAAATAGACATCATATTCAAATATTGTCTAATTCCAACAATATCTATAAATATACATATATGTCAAACTGATAACCTTCTATTTAGTAGTAGGTTAATTAAAAAAATGTAATAGCAAATAATTTTTATTACTGTGTTGTTTCAACTGTGCGTGTTTAAGATTTCTATAATGTATTAATGAAGATTTTTGAATCACTTTATATGTATCTATATACTAGTTACAAAATCGTTCTGATATATCTCTCTGTACCCGCAATTAGAGTTACCTCGGGCTCTTTGACCTATATTTATAAGCCGCTCTCAACTCTGAAATCGGTTTCAAGATAGGATTTATAAATAAAAATATACAAAAAAAAAAAAGACTTGCTACCCGTTCTGCTGTTCTGTTTATACTGTTGTGTGCGGGATACAGTGTGAAAATGATTTGATTTTTGTTATGTATAAAAAAAATTAAAGAGGCTATACGAATAATTAAATATTATCATCTCCTCGCTCTGGTGACAGGGCAAAGCGTGGCATTGAGTTCCACCACTGCCGCAATGTGTCGAAAATTCGGTGGCAAGAAGGAAACGGAGTGTCTTGCCACAATGTTCTTCACACATTGCTATGCATATAGAGTGAAGCTTACAAAAAAAGGATAACTCACCGCTTTCTACATTACTCCAGTTTATAACAACATAATTGTCCCTATCGTATCTGTTCGACATCATATGTATACCGAGTATCCTTATCAGATTGTTTGCAACATGATTGTGATGGCCGCCAGCACCGGTGACGAAGGCACTTAAATTTATTTGCTGTAAGGAATAGACGAGAGATTAAATCTTCACACTGTGTCTTGCATATAACAGCGCAGGTAGAGGGAACCCAGCGTTAAGACGCTACTTTCTCACGCACTCCACGATTTTCAAGACAATGCAGCTTGAGTAGCGGAATTCAACGTCGCACTCTGTCTTGTTACCAGAGCGAAGAAATGAAAATAAATCATTTCTCCGAGTGTTCCCACTCGGACTCCGACCCACAACCTATACACAGCCGCACACTTGTGCCCCTGCGCCTTGACTGGTCTCTCTCTCCCTGTTGCCTTATAAATATAAAAAAAAAATCTTTTACCTAGCTTACCTGTTTACCTTCAAAAAATCCAAGGTTGGGCACATCAATGCCCTCATCATCAAACCAAATGTAGCTTTTCGCTTCTAGTTCATCATCAGGAATGAACTCTTGGAATATCACGCAAGTGGACAGTTCTATTAGCGCTATGGATTCCTTAAGAGTTTTATAGCCAGGAGTGGTCCCTGTATTGTCGATGAAAAAAAAAATACAATCTACAGTTATACGCTTATCCTTATTATACCAGGATAAATAAGAGAAGCACGACAGTTGTGGCTTGATTCCCATTCAGGGAAATAAAAACAAAATATTTCTCCGCTTTGGTAAGAAAAACAACGGCGTTAAGATCTGCCTATCAACATGCAATGTCTCGGATTCTTGTGGAAACTGGAGTCGCATTTACCGTTTGATTACAAACGTAACGGTTGTAGCGTCGATCGTCACTTAGAGAAATTAATTATTTTCATTTCTTCGCGATTGCAAGAAAACAATGCACAGCGTTGTGCAAACCCCCCCCATTTGCACAACACTGTGCATTTTTTTCTTGCAATTGTGGCAAACGGAGTGTTTTAACACTAGGTTCCATCTGCCTACCTTATGACCTAATGGCTAAATTCGGGATACAGCGTAAACTTATTAAAAGTAAATTAACTTACGCAGTTCATCTTTAACTCCATATAACACAATTCCAAGCGGCCATAATTTGTTTTTATAATATGATAAATTCTCCTCGCTCAGTTGTGTAGAATCAGTAACATTTGTGACCCGCCTCTGTACCAGCAATGGTTGGGATATCGACCCACAATGTTTATTATAATGTATGTTTATGAAGTTACGGTCTTTTTTTGATATCAATGTATGTTCGTCCGGAGCCTGGAACAGAGTTAAATTGATATTATTGCAAGATTTCTTATATGGATAAATCTTATGTTTATCTAGTAAATGTTGGTATTATTCAAAATGTTGTTTTTTAGCATTACGCTTTATTCCGTATATAGCAGGTTAGGCAGAGGGAACCTATTATTAAAAAATTCTGTTCCTCAAGCATCGCCAAATTTTGTGTATGGCATAAGCTATTTCTAATGAATTGTTTTTAATATGTATTGTTTTTTATGTATCGTGACATCCACCCTAGTATTTGCCATTCTGTGTATCTCGTCATTGCGGATTCGATCAGCTAAGCTGACTCCACTTATTATACGAAGAGATCGCATCCATAACCTACAGCTTCATTCATCTTTCTTTCATTCTTCTTCGGTAAATCCACGTTTCGCTACGGTGTACCAACACTGCATTGTGTACGGCCAAACGTGCAGCTGTGCTGATATTTCGCCATCTCATCAATACAGCTAAGTGATCGTTAAACCTGTTATCATCTTTGTATCTTCCATCTCTAAACATACTTCCCAAATATCCCACTTCATTCACTTGTTCTAATATCTTACCATTTACACATATCTTGCATCCTGTCCTTTATTATTTCTTTCAAATATCAGAACCTTTATCTTATTTGCATTATTATATACTTTTTTCTGAATTTTTGAGACATTATAAATAGTATGAGTATTAAAGTTTAGTTTTTGAGGGCGCTTTTGTATACCACCCGATAAATTGAGACCTATCAAAATTATATATATTATGTACATATTAATTGGCTACGGTAGCTACCTATGCTATATGTTACAATAAAAAAATGTAGTGGTGGAATATTTTTTTTCAACTTATTATATTTTAAAAATGTGCTTATGGATACCCACGGAGAAAATAAATTTTAAGGTTAAGAGTTGCTACCCCTAACTTATTTACTGTAATGGTTAGGGGCAAAAACTTGATGTGTCACTAATTCACATAAAAAACAAAATAATCATATTATAAATAATTCATAAGAAGCTCTACAATGCTTTCCGCTACCCGAAGATAATTGCTTAAAATGATCATTTGGCAAGGGAGAATTAAATATTTTTAACATTTTTTTAAATTATCATCCCAAATTTAGGAAAGAAAAAAACTTGTTAAGAAAAACGTATAAAAATTTAAATGTAACGGGATTTGAACCCACGTCTATTGGAAACTACTAAACTAAACCATACGTTCTCATCTTTATGATTATGACCAACGTTACCGTTAATAACTTAAAAACAAAACTTACTGATTGATCAAATTTTTGTACTAAATCAAAGCTGTTAATTTGTGTACCTAAAACAATAAGAACGACTATTAAACAAGAACGATCGAATCGAATTAATTTTATAAAAAAGAAAATGACTTCATTTAAGTAGTAAATAGTTGTGGTCAACTAAATATAAAACCACCCATTATAGTTGCTAAAGATATTTTCTTGCTTTTTTTATAATTTTTTGTTAGGTAAAGTTTCTGGGATGGGCACCAGACAAACCTTATGCCCATGAAGAACAGAACTTTCTCAGAACAGAAAGTTCTGTTTTTCTGTTTTGTCCATGACACTTTATTTTTCCGAAGGTTCACTTCAAGGGTCATTTTATAGATCATCGAGTGGGACCTGGCTGTAAAGGAGACAGTAATCCATCAGGTTGGATGACTGAAGAGTTATTTGTTGAATTTCTTAAGCAATAATTATAAAAAAATAATCACATAAAATCAACCAAGGAGAAACCATTTCTCTTGTTGTTAGACAATCATGTCCCACCTATCCATTGAAGGAATAAACTTTGCAAAGGAAAATGGTATAGTAATGTTATATTTCCCACTTGACTGTACTCATCGCCTACAATCCTTGGACAGGTCAGTTTATGGGCCTTTAAATAAATTATTAACTATGCCTTGAATCAATGGATGACAAAAATCATCCAGGACAGCAAAATAACGATATTTGAAATTTCAGGCATAATTGCACAAGCTTTTCCATTGGGCGGCAACTCCATCCAATATTGTCGCAGGATGTGAGTTTTCTATATGACAAAATTGTGACTCTTAATATTCTGACTGAAATGAAATACTGAAAAAGTCAAAAAAATTGCTAATAAATATATGTTTTATATACTGTTATTTAAGAGATTTTAACATGATTGTTTATATTCTGGAACTATTTGATTAAAGTAAGAGATTAATGACTGGTTAAGATAATAAAACGTTCAAAGAATTAATGACCTAAGGCCAAAGTGACTAGGGATTAAACCTACCAGATTTATATGATTGTTACAATGTTAATTACTAATCACGTAGAACAAATTTTAGTAGTTTTTTCTTGAGATATACAAGATTTCTGATTTTAATAATAAATACAATTTTGTCTTTTTTTTCATAAACTATGTAATGTAACATGTAACTACCTACCGCAAACACTGTGAGCCATCCCTGTCCCTGGGTTAAAAGTCACACCTCTCTTTTTCACATAAATGTATTTTCTTAGCAGAACAATATTACAAAAAATTACTTTAATTATTTATGTACAATAATTACATTTGATTGATACTTATTTAGAAAACGTATAAAAATTTAGAAAACGTATAAAAATTTGAACGCAGCGGGACTCGAACCCGCGCCTCCTGGAAACCGACCAGAAAAAAATACATTTGATTGGTCAACAAATATCTTTTCTAAGTGTTTAACTTTGGTAGATATATAAAAATAAAAAAAACCAACCAAAACAAAAGAGTTTTTCTGGGTCGACAACATATATACATAATAAAAATACTTTTGGCGACTTGAAATAAAGTAATAATTTTCGAGATTTCTGTATGATTATGATAATAACTATGATATTTTTTAATAAGGCAAAGAGGTGTTTATTTTGTAGCAGAAAGGGGCATGTTTTAGAAAATTGCCGTAAACGTCTTGCGCAACTGGCTACACTCGAGCAACCGGAACAACCAAATATAGAAAAGCCCTCAATAACTTGTTATGGTTGCGGCGCTCCAGGTGTGTTCCGCTGTAACTGCTCAACCTGCAAGAACAAAGAAACGCCGCCGAAGCCTGTGACTTTCTATTCTGTATTAACTACACTCGAAGAACATGTCAAGATACCCATAATTGAAATTAATATTAATGGTTATCTTGGCTACGCTTATATTGATACTGCAGCGAGAACGAGCATAGCAGGCGAACGTTTATATAAGATGCTTCAGGATATGGGAACAACATTTTCGGAAAGACACGCTGACGTAAGCTTAACGGACGATACAGTGACGCATCAGAAGCTACTTACAACAAAGGTGGATGTTACTTTGGGTAATCGTTCCTGCCTCCTAAACCTCACTGTTATGCCAGATGCCACTGATAACAGGACTTTGCTTGGCATAGATTTTTTGGAGTCAGCTGGTATCATACTAAACTTAGCGCAGAGGGTTTGGTACTTTATTGATACCCCAAACGAGACATTTCCATTTTTACAATTAAAAAATGAGAAAATACGAACACTTCAAGCCAAAAGAAGTATAACTTTTGACGAACAAGAATCTTTACCGGATTTCCTTCGATGGGCGAATGAAATAAAGATGATTTCACGATTACCACAAACGCCATCACCCAGACCAGAGATAGACAGTCCTTTGCCGAAAAGACCCCGATGGCAGCTTCTGAAGCTAGACACACCACCTCGTCCACGACGTCCACGCGAGCCAGCTGATGTAAATAGTATTAAAGATCCACGTATTGAATATGTACCAATAAATCCTATGTTATTGTATTCTGTTGATATTTCATTACATCCTGATGAGGGTCTAGCATTAACAAATAATGAAAGGGAACAACTTAATAATGTATTACTTGAATTTAACGATATATTTGAACAAAATACTGAGCCTACATCTTTCGCTGAACATAGAATAAATACTGGTAATCATTATCTAATTGCAGTAAAACCCTATAAATTGCCTCCTACAAGACAACAACAACTTAGAATTAAATTAGATGAAATGATTAGTAATGATGTAATAGAAGAGTGCGATTCACCATGGGCTTCACCTGTGATATTGGTTCCTAAAGGTGATGATGATGTAAGAGTATGTATAGACTACCGTAAATTGAATGAAATTACCATACCAGACCGATATCCACTACCTCGTATAGATGATTTATTACATTAAGCGAAAGCTATGCCTTATATGTCCACTATTGATTTACAATCAGGTTACTGGCAAATTAAGATACATCCTGATGACCAAGATAAGACAGCCTTCATTTCGCCCTTTGGCATGTACAAATTTAAGCGTATGCCTTTTGGATTACGCAATGCGCCAGCAACGTTTCAACGTTTAATGGATAAATTCATAAATGGACTACGAGCTCAATGTGTTTTACGCTATTTGGATGACATCATTATAAGATCACTTACATTTGATCAACACTTACAAGATCTAAGAGAAGTATTTCAAAAGATCAGAATCTATAAATTAAAAGCTAACCGTAGAAATGCAAGTTTGTATGTTCAAATATTAAATATCTTGGACATATTATTGTCCCAGAAGGTATAAAGACTGATCCAGATAAAATTGTTCCAATTTTAAAAAGACCAGAACCAAAAAATCTGAAACAATTAATATCGTTTCTTCAGACTGCTTCTTGGTATAGAAGATTTATAGAAAATTTTGCAGAAATTGCAAGACCTTTAACAAATTTAACAAAGAAAAAGGTTTCATGCCAATGGAAAGAGGAACAACAAAAATCTTATGATACTTTAAGGAAGGCACTGACTACGGCACCAATATTAAAGCAAGCCGATTTTTAATAAGAGAAGAGAGAAGAACCATTTATAATAAAAACAGATGCTAGCAATTATGCTATAGGAGCAGCTTTGGTGCAGGGGGAGGGTGTAAATGAACATCCTATTGAATATGCAAGTCGACTGTTAACCCCGGCAGAACGTAACTATACAGTGACTGAAAAAGAAGCCTTAGTAGCAATAGTATGGGCAATATCACGATTTAGAGGGTACATAGAAGGCGCAAAATTTCTAACCATAACAGATCACCAACCACTAAAATGGTTATTAAATTTAAAATCTCCGACGGGACGATTGGCTCGTTGGGCATTACAATTACAACCTTACAATTTTGAAATCAAATATTGTCCAGGAAAAACGAACATTTTAGCCGATACTTTATCACGGTCTCCCTGTGAAAATCATACAGAAACGTGTGAAATTTGTCAAATAGAAATGGATTTGCCTAAGCGTAGCGAAAATAACATTCGCGTAGAACAGATTAAAGACGAAGAAATAAGTAATATTATCAAAGCTCTCGAAGATGATCCTAAATCAAAAAAACTATATACAATGGTCTAAAAGAGGATATCTTATGCACAATGGAATCCTTTATCGGTTTACAGAAGACCAGGAGGACGAAAATGCAAAACTCGTTGTACCAAAGCATGAAATTCAAAATCTACTTAAGGCGTTTCATGACACTCCAACTGCCGGTCATTTAGGTGTTGAAAGATCGGTAAAACGAATAGAAAATAATTTCTTTTGGAAAACACTCCGTAAGGACGTAATAAAGTTTGTAAAAAGTTGTATTGAATGTCAAAGATATAAACCGTCCAATAAAAAACCAACTGGATTATTTCAATCAACTTCTAATAATAAAAGATTTGAAGTCTTATCCATCGATTTATTTGGACCTAATGGTCCAAATCCTGTTGGTAATCCAACGGGTCCAAAAGGGGAAAAATGGATTTTTATTGTCAAAGATACAGCATCTCGCTGGGTTGAACTATTTCCCTTAAATGAAGCTACAGCTCAGCAGTGTGCTTTGACTTTACTAAACGAAGTGTTCCTGCGTTACGGTTTACCTCGCAGAATAACGAGTAACAATGGAGTACAATTTATATCTGCTTTAATGCAACAACTGATGTTCTGTTTAGACATACAACAATTCTTAAGTCCTATATATCACCCTGAACCAAACATAGTTGAACGCAAAAACAGAGATTTCAAAAGTCAAATCGCTATTGCTGTGAAAGATAAGCATACTCGATGGTCTGAAACGCTACACGCTATTAGATTTGCGATGAACTCAGCTTTCAATCGAAGCACAGGATTCTCAGCAGCATACCTTACATTTGGAAGGGAAATGAGAAATCCATTTGCAATTTCACACAACTTTAGTGAAATTGTACAAACAGAGAATTTCATACCGGAAATCACTCCATATCTGAAACGACTAGCTAAAGATTTAGTTATAGCAAAAAATAATGTTGAATTAATGTAAGATAAGAATAGAATAAGAGTTAATAAGCCCAGATAACGTCGCCCAGATCCTGGATATAATATTGGAGATCTTGTCATGGTAGAAACACATCCTATAAGTAATCAAGAGAAAAAATTCTCAGCGAAGTTTGCACCTCGACGAGACGGCCCATATAAAATTATAAAGAAACATGGTAGTTCGATTTATGAAATTGCCAATATAAACCAACCTGAAAAATCTATTGGTGAATATCAAACATCTGCAATAATAAAATTTGAAAAAAGACAAGAGGAAACTCCAAATCCAATGCTTCCCATTCGACAACGAGGACGACCGAGGAAGGTTCCAGCAAAGTAGTCCTGGTACTCTTACGGGACGTACCCGAGTACCAGAGGGGGAGAATGTAACACGGCGGAGTCATACGCTTCACAAGTACGTTATTCTCACACACACACACGCGCAGCCCACCGTCGACTCGACAATACGTCATCAAGCCGTCACCGAACAGAAGCGGGGAGACTCGTATATAAAAGGCGGCGCGGTCGGTAAATAACTTAATTAGCTAGCGACCTTGCCCAGTGCGATAGCCTCTGCAGTCCTCTGGTCAAGGCGATGGTTTAGAGTGCGGCAGCCACTTGCAGCCAGCTCCTGTACCAGTTGAGGTTACGAGTGCGATAGCCACCTGCAGTCCACTCTTCCACCTCTAGAGTAGGAAAGTTTGAACAAACAAAGTGTGTCGTATGAACGTATGCTTAAGTAACAATCTCGCTCTCCATCGTTTCACAATGGGCAATTTCATTAGGTGTAGGACTCCTACAAATTTAAAGGAAGCAATTAATATAGCTATTACCGAAGAGCTTGTGCATCAGAATATTTTTAAAAGAGATGATGTAATATCTAGGTATAATAAATCTTTACAACTTCGACGTTAAGTTGTTAACTTAAATAATTCTCACAACAAAAGTCCTTTGAATGTTCCCGACCCATTGCAAAAACATTGGTCACATAATATAAAAAATGACAGTATAAAAATTCTGTAAAAATCAATATGTCGTGTGAGACGCCAAAGAAATACAAGTGGCACTAATTCCTCATATAATTTCAATAAATCAATTGTATCTTTTAAACCCTCTGAATCCACTGAGTCTGCGCAGTTAGCAAAGTCCACTGTTTCGCTTACATTTCGAATGTAAGCGTTATTGAGCCTCATTTAGCTTCGATATCTTCTAAGATCAATGAATCTGTTAAACTTGTTGAAACCACTGTATCCACTGAGTCTATCTATACCTATTGCTAAGTCTGAGATTGAAATTTTTGAAATTACTTCTTAACTTAACTTCACGCATTATCATTAATAGTTGATCTGGATCTTCAGTAAGCCTTATTAAATTTAATTGTATTCAAAATACGCTGAAACTCATAACTAAAATTATAAATTTGAAACCCCATAGAAAAGTGTACCCAAATAATAGAATACTTTAATCTTAAACTTTATTTATCTAAGAACGATTAACGAAGGTTTTATCTTAGATCAGAATATTTCTGATACGTTACTAGTAGCGAACTGTTTTGTTAAAGTTAAAGATAATAATAGAATTAATATTTCTA
Source organism: Heliconius erato x Heliconius himera (assembly GCA_013421005.1). Lineage (NCBI taxonomy): Eukaryota > Metazoa > Arthropoda > Insecta > Lepidoptera > Nymphalidae > Heliconius > Heliconius erato x Heliconius himera. Next base: position 5,161 of record JAATLQ010036094.1, on the reverse strand, counting down.
GCATATTAATACGTCAGAATCTTCTGTTACTCTTAATTCTAATCTCAATTTAATTAGTCCTAAGCCAAATTTGTTCAGAAAGATGCTTATTCTATTAATAATACTAATTGCTCAAAATATACGATACATATATAGAATTAAATCTGTTCTAGATCAAATTAGACTATCTCATCTTAAATCTGAGGAAAAAGATGCTCTCTTTGAATTGTACTCCGAACATTCTGATATATTTAATTTACCCGGAGAGTTAATAACTTATACTGCCGCCATGAAGCATGAAATAAAAACTAATTTAGAGGTTCCAATTAATACTAAATCTTATCGATTCTCTGAAATATACAAAGAGGAAGTAAAAAAAAAACGAATATAATGCTGGAACGGGATATAATTAAGCCTTCCAAAAGCCTTCTAAAACACACATCTAACTACACAAAACTCATCTTTATAATGAGCTACTTCCCTCCTCACATTTTGGCACCGTTATCGTCTCACTTTGCTTGACAAGTTGGAAGCTTAGTTGCAGACATATATATCTCCTCAGACAAATACACCAATACAAAAAACTATACAGTACTCAACTATACATGCACACTACTAGAAGTTGCTATTAAATTTAAATAATATTGAATTATAATTAACTTGTAATTAGGCTTCAAAATTTTACTGTATCAATTTATTATTTGCCTACCTACCATTCCTTTTTTTGTAATATAATTTATCAAAAATTACTAAAGTTGGCTAATAATTGCTTCTATTTTTAATATTTAGTATTTCTATTACTTAATTTTTCTTTTTTTTTCCTCTCTGGTTATTTTTCTAAAAGTTAACAATTTATTTTCTTTTTACTTCTTATATACATAAAAATAAATTTCCTCTTCTTTAATTCCTCTTATTGCTTTCTATTTTCAGTATATAATGGATAAGCAAATCATGACCCGAAAAGCCTCTGCGAAGGACCTAGAAGGCAAACTGAAGCGAGCCTTACAAGAACTTAAATCTTACCAAGACCTCTGTAAGCAGCTTCTTCAGGAACGTGAGGACAGTGAGGAGGAAATTGCTATTATCATAAAAAAAATAAAGAATTGAAAAATGAACTCGCTGAATTGCATGCAAGAAATGTAGAAGTAGTGGCACAGCGAGATCAACTAAAAAGTATTTTGGGTACATTTGACCAGTGCAGCAGTGAACATGAGAGAGCTCTGGACAGAATTACAGAGCTGGAAATACAATTAGAGGAAGCCAATGACTCAATTCCCAAATTTAAAAGTCATGAAAAAGATTTTGAAAATACCTCATGTTTATATGATGAGCTGGTGGAATGTAACCCACTATTGAATTCCTGCTTAAAGCCAGTTTTGATTGATTTGACAAAGGATGATTCATATGTTGAGCAAAATATTAAAGTTATCATCAAAAAATAAATTTAGGAAATATATTAAAGTAAATAAATTAAGAAAAACTAATAAACTTCTGAAATTAAATTCCAGCAAGGAAAATAAGCATAATTAATAATAGTATATTAAAATTAATAAATAAACTTAAATGTTATAATAATAGATTGATTCAAAGCAAGTTAATATATGACCGAGACCCGCTCCAGCTGCATAATGAAATAAACAACTTAAATAATTCCCTCAGAGCACTAGAATCAGAAATATGAATCCTCACAAAATCAAATTAAAGAACATATTTTAGCTGCAAATGATTTAGTTTTTTTTTTGGAATTATAACGTAGAAAGATTTGAATTACTAACAAATCAACATAGTTGTGGTTGTTCAGTTAAAGGATCCACTGAATCAATTCAATCGCAAAAGCTAAACAACTCTGTGGTTGTGGGTGGCTCCCGCTCCTCATCAAATAATATTATTGTAATATCTGATAAATTAGGTCAAGGCTTTGGATGCCTACTTAGTCACCACTTTTTAAATATATTTAATGCATGTTCGCCTGAAGCCATTTACCAGTTCAATATTAAGAAAATTATGTCCACGAATTTCAAAGAACATAGTACTGTTGTACTATTACATGGTCATAGTTTATCAGTGAGGAAACAAGATATGTATTATAAAAAGTATAGAAAATTTGCTTCACTTACATGGCTTTACTTGACTTTTCCATATTCTTCTTCCATCACAGAAAAACAAAAATAAAATATATAACTTGAACTTGAAATTATACAATACGACAGAACGTCATAGCGACGCATTATTTTATTTAGATTTAAATAAATTTATTTATAATAGCTGTAAGTTGACAAAAGATACATTGTATCAACCTTTATATATTAAAAAACAAATTGCTACTTTAATACAGTATACAAAACCCCGTTGTACATGGTATAACGAAAGAAATAAATTGCACAAATAATACTTCTATAAAGTATAATGATGCAAGTTCCAGTTTAAACTACGCAATAAGACAACGCCTAGGTCATTTAAATTTAAAATAAAAAAAAAACAACTTCACGCTGTATCCCGCACACTGCAGGGTAGGCAGAGGAAACCAAGTGTTTAGACACTCTGTTCCCCATTTTCTGCCGAATATTGGAGGCATTGCGTGTTGAATGGCAGAACTCAACGCCGCGCTTACTTGCGCCTCGACACCAGAGCGAAGAAATGGAAATATAAATTTAAGTAAATATTTCGTCTCCTCGAGTGGGGATCGAACCCACAACCAGTCGGTTTTACAGTGACACCTCGTGCCACTGCGCTACGACCGGCCTCAAAATACTCTGGTCATTTAAATTTAACATTATATATTCTGATGTAGGCCTTGTATATTTTGATATACAAGGCCTAGGAGGCAAAGAATTAGAACAAGAATTATTAAAATTTATATATATATATATATATATATATATATATATATATATATATATATATATATATATATATATATATATATGTATATAATGTGTATAACTGAGCACTGGATCTCGAGATGTAACAATATAGTTAATATAAAAAATTATAAATGGTCAAGTTCGTTCGTTACAGAGAAGGGCATCGAGACGACGGCTCGCTTATATACGTTGTAAATCGCGACCAGATATAGTAGCTCTCTCTGACGAACGCTCTATTGAATTGTTCTGCATTGAATTCAAAAGATTTAATATAGTATGCGTGTATCGACCCCGAGAAAATGGAGGACGGTCTTAATAATTTGAGTTTGAATAGTAAATCTTTAATTGTATGCGGAGACTTAAATATGGATGTATAAGTATCTATATTTAAGTCTCTTGTAGTATTACAGGTGACATTATTAAGCCTACGTTTTCTGAACTTATTTAAATCATTTAATTTACCTAACTAAATCGATCATTTGCAAATTCATTTCATGGGAAAGTTTAAAAGAACATTTATTAGAAAATTACTCACAGAACGGACGGACTTTTGCACAATGGCAATTAGAGTTAAATTCATGCAGGCAAGGCAATACAGAGACAATATCAAGATATTCCAGTAGAGTTGAAAATTGTTTTATAAAATTAAATAAATCATTAGACCCAAAGCTAACTAAAGAAGCTCATGAAGCTAACGTTGAATTACTAAATAAACAAACATTAAATATTTTTATAAGTGGTCATCAACCATAATTACATATTTTTTTAAAATAGCAAAAACCTTTAACGTTCGAAGACGCAGTTTTTAGCAATTTCGGAAGAACAAGAATTTAAGTCACGACAAGAAATGTATTCAAAACAATATTATAGTCCATCTTTAAAAAAATGTCTAGATTGTAATAAATTAGGCCATTTAGCTTTCCAATTTAGGAATCAACCCACAATTAGACACGTACAAACAAATATAAATAATACAAACCTATTTGTTTTTGTACCTATTTGTTATAATTGTCAAAAAAGGGACATCTTGCCCGCGATTGCTGGAGCAAACGTAATACAAATACAAGCTATAATCGTAATAATGGAAATCTTAAATAATAGAATGAATTGGAATTATAAAAATAGGCAATCAACAAATAATAATTCTTTAAACTCCAACGGTCCAAGGCCCGCGGCCAACCCGAGGACCTAAAATTTGAATCAGGCCGATTACGATTCATTGATACGCGAATATCATCTTATATAAGGTTAGAATCAACGAATATATTAGAAAATAAAAACAAGTTTTTACTTGATACGGGCGCTGAGATTACGTTATTAAAAGTTTCGTGTTTAGAAAATTATACCTCGATAAACAAAAATACACAGGTTAAACTCGGTAACACCTCCGAAACACTCGGTTGTGTCCATTTAACATTCACGATAGGAGGAAGACGACTTAATTATACAATTCATGTTGTACACGATAAGTTTTCTATCGAATGCGATGGTGTAATAGGCAGCGATTTTCTGTCAAAGACTAATGCAATAATTAGTTACAAAGAGAATAAAATAAGAATATGTGGCGTGGAAATAGATATTGAACAAACAAACGACGAATAAAGGGAAACAAACGAATAAAGGGTTTAAAAATGAAGATTCTAAGGAAAATATATTAGAAAATGAAATGTTTTTATTCTCGAAAATATTATGTATTATGAAAATTATGACAGTTATGAAATCGAGAACAATTGTGAAGTTAATCCACAAATTGAGAATAACGAAACGAGTAAAGAAAACAGAGAAATTGAAAGAGATTATGAAAATATTATTTTTATTGTTGATCCAAGATGTGAAAAAATTATTTCGTTACGAGTAGAGAACTCTAATATGAAAGAAGGTATAACACCAGAATCAATTATATTATCGGAAGGTGTTTATTTATGTCCGAGTATAGTTAAAGAGTGAAACAAAATGATATGGGAGTGAAAGTAGGTGACCTGAATGTGAATTGCCTGCTGTACGCAGATGATGCAGTGCTTATTGCATCATCAGAATGCGAGTTGCAGGCATTGGTCACCACTCTGAAAGAAGGGTGTAAATATAATGGTCTAAGCCTCAATGTGAATAAGACAAAGGTTCTGATTTTTGAAAGAGATGAAGAAAGGACGGAATGTAAGATCAGTGTAAATAGTAAGATATTAGAACAAGTGAATGAAGTGGTATACTTGGGAAGTATGTTCAGTAGAGATGGAAGATACGAGATGGATGTGGAAAGGCGTATTGCTGCCGGTAACAAGGTTAACGGAGCCTTAGCTGCATTGATGAGACGGCGAAAC